>JAEOAE010003925.1:0-93581 GCA_036365155.1 Meriones psammophilus | reverse complement strand
TTGAAAACCCGCTCCAACGAAATGAGCCCAGAGCACTTGAAAACCCGCTTCCAACGAAATGAGCCCAGAGCACTTGAAAACCCGCCTAAACGAAATGAGCCCAGAGCACTTTTGAAAACCCGCTTCCAACGAAATGAGCCCAGAGCACTTGAAAACCCGCTTCCAACGAAATGAGCCCAGAGCACTTGAAAACCCGCTTCCAACGAAATGAGCCCAGAGCACTTGAAAACCCGCTTCCAAACGAAATGAGCCCAGAGCACTTGAAAACCCGCTTAACGAAATGAGCCCAGAGCACTTGAAAACCCGCTTCCAACGAAATGAGCCCAGAGCACTTGAAAACCCGCTTCCAACGAAATGAGCCCAGAGCACTTGAAAACCCGCTTCCAACGAAATGAGCCCAGAGCACTTGAAAACCCGCTTCAAACGAAATGAGCCCAGAGCACTTGAAAACCCGCTTCCAACGAAATGAGCCCAGAGCACTTGAAAACCCGCTTCCAACGAAATGAGCCCAGAGCACTTGAAAACCCGCTTCAAACGAAATGAGCCCAGAGCACTTGAAAACCCGCTTCCAACGAAAAGAGCCCAGAGCACTTGAAAACCCGCTTCCAACGAAATGAGCCCAGAGCACTTGAAAACCCGCCCAACGAATGAGCCCAGAGCACTTGAACCCGCCCAGAGCAGAGCACTTGAAACCCGCTTCCAACGAAATGAGCCCAGAGCACTTGAAAACCCGCTTCCAACGAAATGAGCCCAGAGCACTTGAAAACCCGCTTCCAAATCTAAATGAGCCCAGAGCACTTGAAAACCCGCTTCCAACGAAATGAGCCCAGAGCACTTGAAAACCGCTTCCAAACGAAATGAGCCCAGAGCACTTGAAAACCCGCTTCCAACGAAATGAGCCCAGAGCACTTGAAAACCCGCTTCCAAACGAAATGAGCCCAGAGCACTTGAAAACCCGCTTCCAACGAAATGAGCCCAGAGCACTTGAAAAACCGCCAAACGAAATGAGCCCAGAGCACTTGAAAACCCGCTTCCAACGAAATGAGCCCAGAGCACTTGAAAACCCGCTTCCAACGAATGAGCCCAGAGCACTTGAAAACCCGCTTCCAAATCTAAATGAGCCCAGAGCACTTGAAAACCCGCCTAAACGAAATGAGCCCAGAGCACTTGAAAACCCGCTTCCAACGAAATGAGCCCAGAGCACTTGAAAACCCGCTTCCAACGAAATGAGCCCAGAGCACTTGAAAACCCGCTCCAACGAAATGAGCCCAGAGCACTTGAAAACCCGCCTAAACGAAATGAGCCCAGAGCACTTGAAAACCCCGCTCCAACGAAATGAGCCCAGAGCACTTGAAAACCCGCTTCAACGAAATGAGCCCAGAGCACTTGAAAACCCGCTTCCAACGAAATGAGCCCAGAGCACTTGAAAACCCGCTTCCAACGAAATGAGCCCAGAGAGCACTTGAAAACCCGCTTCCAACGAAATGAGCCCAGAGCACTTGAAAACCCGCTTCCAACGAAATGAGCCCAGAGCACTTGAAAACCCGCTTCCAACGAAATGAGCCCAGAGCACTTGAAAACCCGCTCCAAACGAAATGAGCCCAGAGCACTTGAAAACCCGCTTCCAACGAAATGAGCCCAGAGCACTTGAAAACCCGCTTCAAACGAATGAGCCCAGAGCACTTGAAAACCCGCCTCCAACGAAATGAGCCCAGAGCACTTGAAAACCCGCTTCCAACGAAATGAGCCCAGAGCACTTGAAAACCCGCTTCCAACGAAATGAGCCCAGAGCACTTGAAAACCCGCTTCCAAACGAAATGAGCCCAGAGCACTTGAAAACCCGCTTCCAACGAAATGAGCCCAGAGCACTTGAAAACCCGCTTCCAACGAAATGAGCCCAGAGCACTTGAAAACCCGCTTCCAACGAAATGAGCCCAGAGCACTTGAAAACCCGCTTCCAACGAAATGAGCCCAGAGCACTTGAAAACCCGCTTCCAACGAAATGAGCCCAGAGCACTTGAAAACCCGCTTCCAAACGAATGAGCCCAGAGCACTTGAAAACCCGCTTCCAAAAATGAGCCCAGAGCACTTGAAAAACCCGCTCCAACCCGCTTCCAAAAATGAGCCCAGAGCACTTGAAAACCCGCTTCAACGAATGAGCCCAGAGCACTTGAAAACCCGCTTCCAACGAAATGAGCCCAGAGCACTTGAAAACCGCTTCCAACGAAATGAGCCCAGAGCACTTGAAAACCCGCTTCCAACGAAATGAGCCCAGAGCACTTGAAAACCCGCTTCAACGAAATGAGCACAGAGCACTTGAAAACCCGCTTCAAACGAAATGAGCCCAGAGCACTTGAAAACCCGCTTCCAAACGAAAATGAGCCCAGAGCACTTGAAAACCCGCTTCCAACGAAATGAGCCCAGAGCACTTGAAAACCCGCCCAACGAAATGAGCCCAGAGCACTTGAAAACCCGCTTCCAACGAAATGAGCCCAGAGCACTTGAAAACCGCTTCAAACGAAATGAGCCCAGAGCACTTGAAAACCCGCTTCAAACGAAATGAGACCAGAGCACTTGAAAACCCGCTTCCAACGAAATGAGCCCAGAGCACTTGAAAACCCGCTTCCAACGAAATGAGCCCAGAGCACTTGAAAACCCGCTTCCAACGAAATGAGCCCAGAGCACTTGAAAACCCGCGCCAACGAAATGAGCCCAGAGCACTTGAAAACCCGCCTCCAACGAAATGAGCCCAGAGCACTTGAAAACCGCTTCCAACGAAATGAGCCCAGAGCACTTGAAAACCCGCTTCCAACGAAATGAGCCCAGAGCACTTGAAAACCGCTTCAAACGAAATGAGCCCAGAGCACTTGAAAACCCGCCCAAAAATGAAATGAGCCCAGAGAGCACTTGAAAACCCGCCTCCAACGAAATGAGCCCAGAGCACTTGAAACCCGCTTCCAACGAAATGAGCCCAGAGCACTTGAAAACCCGCTTCCAACGAAATGAGCCCAGAGCACTTGAAAACCCGCCTTCAAATCTAAAAATGAGCCCAGAGCACTTGAAAACCCGCTTCCAACGAAATGAGCCCAGAGCACTTGAAAACCCGCTTCAAACGAATGAGCCCAGAGCACTTGAAAACCCGCTTCCAACGAAATGAGCCCAGAGCACTTGAAAACCCGCCTAAACGAAATGAGCCCAGAGCACTTGAAAACCCGCTTCCAACGAAATGAGCCCAGAGCACTTGAAAACCGCTTCCAACGAAATGAGCCCAGAGCACTTGAAAACCCGCCTAAACGAAATGAGCCCAGAGCACTTGAAAACCCGCTTTCCAACGAAATGAGCCCAGAGCACTTGAAAACCCGCCTCAACGAATGAGCCCAGAGCACTTGAAAACCCGCTTCCAACGAAATGAGCCCAGAGCACTTGAAAACCCGCTTCCAACGAAATGAGCCCAGAGCACTTGAAAACCCGCTTCCAAACGAAATGAGCCCAGAGCACTTGAAAACCCGCTTCCAACGAAATGAGCCCAGAGCACTTGAAAACCCGCTTCCAAACGAAATGAGCCCAGAGCACTTGAAAACCCGCTTCCAAACGAAATGAGCCCAGAGCACTTGAAAACCCGCTTCCAACGAAATGAGCCCAGAGCACTTGAAAACCCGCTTCCAACGAAATGAGCCCAGAGCACTTGAAAACCCGCTTCCAACGAAATGAGCCCAGAGCACTTGAAAACCGCTTCCAACGAAATGAGCCCAGAGCACTTGAAAACCCGCTTCCAACGAAAATGAGCCCAGAGCACTTGAAAACCCGCACTTGAAAACCCGCCTAAAATGAGCCCAGAGCACTTGAAAACCCGCTTCAACGAAATGAGCCCAGAGCACTTGAAACCCGCTTCCAACGAAATGAGCCCAGAGCACTTGAAAACCGCTTCCAACGAATGAGCCCAGAGCACTTGAAAACCCGCTTCCAACTAAATGAGCCCAGAGCACTTGAAAACCGCTTCCAAACGAAATGAGCCCAGAGCACTTGAAAACCCGCTTCCAAACGAAATGAGCCCAGAGCACTTGAAAACCCGCTTAACGAAATGAGCCCAGAGCACTTGAAAACCCGCTTCCAACGAAATGAGCCCAGAGCACTTGAAAACCCGCTTCCAACGAAAATGAGCCCAGAGCACTTGAAAACCCGCTTCCAACGAAAATGAGCCCAGAGCACTTGAAAACCGCTTCCAACGAAATGAGCCCAGAGCACTTGAAAACCCGCTTCCAACGAATGAGCCCAGAGCACTTGAAAACCCGCTTCAAACGAAATGAGCCCAGAGCACTTGAAAACCCGCTTCAAACGAAATGAGCCCAGAGCACTTGAAAACCCGCTTCCAACGAAATGAGCCCAGAGCACTTGAAAACCCGCTTCCAACGAAATGAGCCCAGAGCACTTGAAAACCCGCCTCCAACGAAATGAGCCCAGAGCACTTGAAAACCCGCTTCCAACGAAATGAGCCCAGAGCACTTGAAAACCCGCTTCCAACGAAATGAGCCCAGAGCACTTGAAAACCCGCTTCCAACGAAATGAGCCCAGAGCACTTGAAAACCCGCTTCAACGAAATGAGCCCAGAGCACTTGAAAACCCGCCCAACGAAATGAGCCCAGAGCACTTGAAAACCCGCTTCCAACGAAATGAGCCCAGAGCACTTGAAAACCCGCTTCCAAAGAAATGAGCCCAGAGCACTTGAAAACCGCTTCCAACGAAATGAGCCCAGAGCACTTGAAAACCGCTTCAACGAAATGAGCCCAGAGCACTTGAAAACCCGCTTCCAAACGAAATGAGCCCAGAGCACTTGAAAACCCGCTTCCAACGAAATGAGCCCAGAGCACTTGAAAACCCGCCCAACGAAATGAGCCCAGAGCACTTGAAAACCCGCACTTGAAAACAAACGAAATGAGCCCAGAGCACTTGAAAACCCGCTTCCAACGAAATGAGCCCAGAGCACTTGAAAACCCGCCTCCAAATCTAAATGAGCCCAGAGCACTTGAAAACCCGCTTCCAAACGAAATGAGCCCAGAGCACTTGAAAACCCGCTTCCAACGAAATGAGCCCAGAGCACTTGAAAACCCGCTTCCAACGAAATGAGCCCAGAGCACTTGAAAACCCGCCTCCAACGAAATGAGCCCAGAGCACTTGAAAACCCGCCTCCAACGAAATGAGCCCAGAGCACTTGAAAACCCGCTTCCAACGAAATGAGCCCAGAGCACTTGAAAACCCGCTTCCAAACGAAATGAGCCCAGAGCACTTGAAAACCCGCTTCCAACGAAATGAGCCCAGAGCACTTGAAAACCCGCTTCCAACGAATGAGCCCAGAGCACTTGAAAACCCGCTTCCAACGAAATGAGCCCAGAGCACTTGAAAACCCGCTTCCAACGAAATGAGCCCAGAGCACTTGAAAACCCGCTTCCAACGAAATGAGCCCAGAGCACTTGAAAACGCGCTTCCAACGAAATGAGCCCAGAGCACTTGAAAACCCGCTTCCAACGAAATGAGCCCAGAGCACTTGAAAACCCGCTTCCAACGAAATGAGCCCAGAGCACTTGAAAACCCGCTTCCAACGAAATGAGCCCAGAGCACTTGAAAACCCGCCTCAACGAAATGAGCCCAGAGCACTTGAAAACCCGCTTCAAACGAAATGAGCCCAGAGCACTTGAAAACCCGCTTCCAACGAAATGAGCCCAGAGCACTTGAAAACCCGCTTCCAACGAAATGAGCCCAGAGCACTTGAAAACCCGCTTCCAACGAAATGAGCCCAGAGCACTTGAAAACCCGCTTCAAACGAAATGAGCCCAGAGCACTTGAAAACCCGCTTCAACGAAATGAGCCCAGAGCACTTGAAAACCGCTTCCAACGAAATGAGCCCAGAGCACTTGAAAACCCGCCTTCCAACGAATGAGCCCAGAGCACTTGAAAACCCGCCTAAACGAAATGAGCCCAGAGCACTTGAAAACCCGCTTCCAACGAAATGAGCCCAGAGCACTTGAAAACCCGCTTCAAACGAATGAGCCCAGAGCACTTGAAAACCCGCCCAACGAAATGAGCCCAGAGCACTTGAAAACCCGCCTTCAAACGAAAATGAGCCCAGAGCACTTGAAAACCCGCTTCCAACGAAATGAGCCCAGAGCACTTGAAAACCCGCTTCCATCGAAATGAGCCCAGAGCACTTGAAAACCCGCTTCCAACGAAATGAGCCCAGAGCACTTGAAAACCCGCTTCCAACGAAATGAGCCCAGAGCACTTGAAAACCCGCTTCAAACGAAATGAGCCCAGAGCACTTGAAAACCCGCTTCCAACGAAATGAGCCCAGAGCACTTGAAAACCCGCTTCAACGAAAATGAGCCCAGAGCACTTGAAAACCCGCTTCCAAACGAAATGAGCCCAGAGCACTTGAAAACCCGCTTCCAACGAAATGAGCCCAGAGCACTTGAAAACCCGCCTAACGAAATGAGCCCAGAGCACTTGAAAACCCGCTTCCAACGAAATGAGCCCAGAGCACTTGAAAACCCGCTTCCAACGAAATGAGCCCAGAGCACTTGAAAACCCGCTTCAAACGAAATGAGCCCAGAGCACTTGAAAACCCGCTTCCAACGAAATGAGCCCAGAGCACTTGAAAACCCGCTTCCAACGAAATGAGCCCAGAGCACTTGAAAACCCGCTTCCAACGAAAAATGAGCCCAGAGCACTTGAAAACCGCTTCCAAACGAAATGAGCCCAGAGCACTTGAAAACCCGCTTCCAACGAAATGAGCCCAGAGCACTTGAAAACCCGCTTCCAAACGAAATGAGCCCAGAGCACTTGAAAACCCGTTTCCAACGAAATGAGCCCAGAGCACTTGAAAACCCGCTTCCAACGAAATGAGCCCAGAGCACTTGAAAACCCGCTTCAAACGAAATGAGCCCAGAGCACTTGAAAACCCGCCTCCAAACGAAATGAGCCCAGAGCACTTGAAAACCCGCTTCCAAACGAAATGAGCCCAGAGCACTTGAAAACCCGCCTAACGAATGAGCCCAGAGAGCACTTGAAAACCCGCTTCCAACGAAATGAGCCCAGAGCACTTGAAAACCCGCTTCCAACGAAATGAGCCCAGAGCACTTGAAAACCGCGCCCAAAAAATGAGCCCAGAGCACTTGAAAACCCGCTTCAAAACGAAAATGAGCCCAGAGCACTTGAAAAAACCCGCTTCCAACGAAATGAGCCCAGAGCACTTGAAAACCCGCCCAACGAAATGAGCCCAGAGCACTTGAAAACCCGCCTCAACGAAATGAGCCCAGAGCACTTGAAAACCCGCTTCAAACTAAATGAGCCCAGAGCACTTGAAAACCCGCTCCAACGAAATGAGCCCAGAGCACTTGAAAACCCGCTTCCAACGAAATGAGCCCAGAGCACTTGAAAACCCGCTTCCAACGAAATGAGCCCAGAGCACTTGAAAACCCGCTCCAACGAAATGAGCCCAGAGCACTTGAAAACCCGCTTCCAACGAAATGAGCCCAGAGCACTTGAACCCCGCTTCCAACGAAATGAGCCCAGAGCACTTGAAAACCCGCTTCCAACGAAATGAGCCCAGAGCACTTGAAAACCCGCTTCCAACGAAATGAGCCCAGAGCACTTGAAAACCCGCTTCCAAACGAAATGAGCCCAGAGCACTTGAAAACCCGCTTCCAACGAAATGAGCCCAGAGCACTTGAAAACCCGCTCCAACGAAATGAGCCCAGAGCACTTGAAAACCCGCTTCCAACGAAATGAGCCCAGAGCACTTGAAAACCCGCTTCCAACGAAATGAGCCCAGAGCACTTGAAAACCCGCTTCCAACGAAATGAGCCCAGAGCACTTGAAAACCCGCTCCAACGAAATGAGCCCAGAGCACTTGAAAACCCGCTTCCAACGAAATGAGCCCAGAGCACTTGAAAACCGCTTCCAACGAAATGAGCCCAGAGCACTTGAAAACCCGCTTCCAACGAAATGAGCCCAGGGCACTTGAAAACCCGCTTAAACGAATGAGCCCAGAGCACTTGAAAACCCGCTTCCAACGAAATGAGCCCAGAGCACTTGAAAACCCGCTTCCAACGAAATGAGCCCAGAGCACTTGAAAACCCGCTTCAAACGAAATGAGCCCAGAGCACTTGAAAACCCGCCCAACAAATGAGCCCAGAGCACTTGAAAACCCGCTTCCAACGAATGAGCCCAGAGCACTTGAAAACCCGCTTCCAACGAAATGAGCCCAGAGCACTTGAAAACCCGCTTCCAACGAAATGAGCCCAGAGCACTTGAAAACCCGCTTCCAACGAAATGAGCCCAGAGCACTAAAAAACCCGCTTCCAACGAAATGAGCCCAGAGCACTTGAAAACCCGCTTCCAACGAAATGAGCCCAGAGCACTTGAAAACCCGCTTCCAACGAAATGAGCCCAGAGCACTTGAAAACCCGCTTCCAACGAAATGAGCCCAGAGCACTTGAAAACCCGCTCCAAACGAAATGAGCCCAGAGCACTTGAAAACCCGCCTCAAACGAAAATAGCCCAGAGCACTTGAAAACCCGCTTCCAACGAAATGAGCCCAGAGCACTTGAAAACCCGCTTCCAACGAAATGAGCCCAGAGCACTTGAAAACCCGCTTCCAACGAAATGAGCCCAGAGCACTTGAAAACCCGCTTCCAACGAAATGAGCCCAGAGCACTTGAAAACCCGCTTCCAACGAAATGAGCCCAGAGCACTTGAAAACCCGCTTCCAACGAAATGAGCCCAGAGCACTTGAAAACCCGCTTCCAACGAAATGAGCCCAGAGCACTTGAAAACCGCTTCCAACGAAATGAGCCCAGAGCACTTGAAAACCCGCTTCCAACGAATGAGCCCAGAGCACTTGAAAACCCGCTTCAAACGAAATGAGCCCAGAGCACTTGAAAACCCGCTTCCAACGAAATGAGCCCAGAGCACTTGAAAACCCGCTTCCAACGAAATGAGCCCAGAGCACTTGAAAACCCGCTTCCAACGAAATGAGCCCAGAGCACTTGAAAACCCGCTTCCAACGAAATGAGCCCAGAGCACTTGAAAACCCGCTTCAAACGAAATGAGCCCAGAGCACTTGAAAACCCGCTTCCAACGAAATGAGCCCAGAGCACTTGAAAACCCGCTTCCAACGAAATGAGCCCAGAGCACTTGAAAACCCGCTTCCAACGAAATGAGCCCAGAGCACTTGAAAACCGCTTCCAAACGAAATGAGCCCAGAGCACTTGAAAACCGCTTCCAACGAATGAGCCCAGAGCACTTGAAAACCCGCTTCCAACGAAATGAGCCCAGAGCACTTGAAAACCCGCTTCCAACGAAATGAGCCCAGAGCACTTGAAAACCCGCTTATAACGAAATGAGCCCAGAGCACTTGAAAACCCGCTTCCAACGAAATGAGCCCAGAGCACTTGAAAACCCGCTTCCAACGAAATGAGCCCAGAGCACTTGAAAACCCGCTTCCAACGAAATGAGCCCAGAGCACTTGAAAACCCGCTTCAAACGAAATGAGCCCAGAGCACTTGAAAACCCGCTTCCAACGAATGAGCCCAGAGCACTTGAAAACCCGCTTCCAAACGAAATGAGCCCAGAGCACTTGAAAACCCGCCTCCAACGAATGAGCCCAGAGCACTTGAAAACCCGCCTCCAACGAAATGAGCCCAGAGCACTTGAAAACCCGCTTCCAACGAAATGAGCCCAGAGCACTTGAAAACCCGCCCGCCAAACGAAATGAGCCCAGAGCACTTGAAAACCCGCTTCCAACGAAATGAGCCCAGAGCACTTGAAAACCCGCTTCCAACGAAATGAGCCCAGAGCACTTGAAAACCCGCTTCCAACGAAATGAGCCCAGAGCACTTGAAAACCCGCTTCCAAACGAAATGAGCCCAGAGCACTTGAAAACCGCGCTCAACGAAATGAGCCCAGAGCACTTGAAAACCCGCTTCCAACGAAAATGAGCCCAGAGCACTTGAAAACCCGCTTCCAACGAAATGAGCCCAGAGCACTTGAAAACCCGCTCCAACGAAATGAGCCCAGAGCACTTGAAAACCCGCTTCCAACGAAATGAGCCCAGAGCACTTGAAAACCGCTTCCAACGAAATGAGCCCAGAGCACTTGAAAACCCGCTTCCAACGAAATGAGCCCAGAGCACTTGAAAACCCGCTTCCAACGAATGAGCCCAGAGCACTTGAAAACCCGCTCCAACGAAATGAGCCCAGAGCACTTGAAAACCCGCTTCCAACGAAATGAGCCCAGAGCACTTGAAAACCCGCTTCCAAACGAAATGAGCCCAGAGCACTTGAAAACCCGCTTCCAACGAAATGAGCCCAGAGCACTTGAAAACCCGCTTCAACGAAATGAGCCCAGAGCACTTGAAAACCCGCTTCCAACGAAATGAGCCCAGAGCACTTGAAAACCGCCGCTTCCACGAAATGAGCCCAGAGCACTTGAAAACCCGCTTCCAACGAAATGAGCCCAGAGCACTTGAAAACCCGCTTCCAACGAAATGAGCCCAGAGCACTTGAAAACCCGCTTCCAAATGAGCTAAATGAGCCCAGAGCACTTGAAAACCCGCCAAACGAAATGAGCCCAGAGCACTTGAAAACCCGCTTAAACTAAATGAGCCCAGAGCACTTGAAAACCCGCTTCCAACGAAATGAGCCCAGAGCACTTGAAAACCCGCTTCCAACGAAATGAGCCCAGAGCACTTGAAAACCCGCTCCAACGAATGAGCCCAGAGCACTTGAAAACCGCTTCCAACGAAATGAGCCCAGAGCACTTGAAAACCCGCTTCCAACGAAATGAGCCCAGAGCACTTGAAAACCCGCCTCCAACGAAATGAGCCCAGAGCACTTGAAAACCCGCTTCCAAACGAAATGAGCCCAGAGCACTTGAAAACCCGCTTCCAACGAATGAGCCCAGAGCACTTGAAAACCCGCTTCCAACGAAATGAGCCCAGAGCACTTGAAAACCGCTTCCAACGAAATGAGCCCAGAGCACTTGAAAACCCGCTTCCAACGAAAATGAGCCCAGAGCACTTGAAAACCCGCTTCCAACGAAATGAGCCCAGAGCACTTGAAAACCCGCTCCAACGAAATGAGCCCAGAGCACTTGAAAACCCGCTTCCAACGAAATGAGCCCAGAGCACTTGAAAACCCGCTTCAACGAAATGAGCCCAGAGCACTTGAAAACCCGCTTCAACGAAATGAGCCCAGAGCACTTGAAAACCCGCTTCCAACGAAATGAGCCCAGAGCACTTGAAAACCCGCTTCCAACGAAATGAGCCCAGAGCACTTGAAAACCCGCTTCAACGAAATGAGCCCAGAGCACTTGAAAACCCGCTCCAAACGAAATGAGCCCAGAGCACTTGAAAACCCGCTTCCAACGAAATGAGCCCAGAGCACTTGAAAACCCGCTTCCAAAACGAAATGAGCCCAGAGCACTTGAAAACCCGCTTCCAACGAATGAGCCCAGAGCACTTGAAAACCCGCTTCCAACGAAATGAGCCCAGAGCACTTGAAAACCGCTTCCAACGAAATGAGCCCAGAGCACTTGAAAACCCGCTTCCAAAACGAAATGAGCCCAGAGCACTTGAAAACCCTTCCAAATGAAATGAGCCCAGAGCACTTGAAAACCCGCTTCCAACGAAATGAGCCCAGAGCACTTGAAAACCCGCTTCCAACGAAATGAGCCCAGAGCACTTGAAAACCCGCTTCAAACGAAATGAGCCCAGAGCACTTGAAAACCCGCTTCCAACGAAATGAGCCCAGAGCACTTGAAAACCCGCTTCAAACGAAATGAGCCCAGAGCACTTGAAAACCCGCCTCCAACGAAATGAGCCCAGAGCACTTGAAAACCCGCTTCCAACGAAATGAGCCCAGAGCACTTGAAAACCCGCTTCCAACGAAATGAGCCCAGAGCACTTGAAAACCCGCCCAACGAAATGAGCCCAGAGCACTTGAAAACCCGCTTCCAACTTGAAAACCCGCTGAAATGAGCCCAGAGCACTTGAAAACCCGCTTCCAACGAAATGAGCCCAGAGCACTTGAAAACCCGCTTCCAACGAAATGAGCCCAGAGCACTTGAAAACCGCTTCCAACGAAATGAGCCCAGAGCACTTGAAAACCCGCTTCCAATCGAAATGAGCCCAGAGCACTTGAAAACCCGCTTCCAACGAAATGAGCCCAGAGCACTTGAAAACCCGCTCTCAACGAAATGAGCCCAGAGCACTTGAAAACCCGCTTCCAACGAAATGAGCCCAGAGCACTTGAAAACCCGCTTCCAACGAAAATGAGCCCAGAGCACTTGAAAACCGCTTCCAACGAAATGAGCCCAGAGCACTTGAAAACCGCTTTCCAACGAAATGAGCCCAGAGCACTGAAAACCCGCTCCAAACGAAATGAGCCCAGAGCACTTGAAAACCCGCTTCCAACGAATGAGCCCAGAGCACTTGAAAACCCGCTTCCAACGAAATGAGCCCAGAGCACTTGAAAACCCGCTCAAACGAAATGAGCCCAGAGCACTTGAAAACCCGCTTCCAACGAAATGAGCCCAGAGCACTTGAAAACCCGCTTCCAACGAAATGAGCCCAGAGCACTTGAAAACCCGCTTCCAACGAAATGAGCCCAGAGCACTTGAAAACCCGCTTCCAACGAAATGAGCCCAGAGCACTTGAAAACCCGCTTCCAACGAAATGAGCCCAGAGCACTTGAAAACCCGCCTTCCAATGAAATGAGCCCAGAGCACTTGAAAACCCGCTTCCAACGAAATGAGCCCAGAGCACTTGAAAACCCGCTTCTAACGAAATGAGCCCAGAGCACTTGAAAACCCGCTTCCAACGAAATGAGCCCAGAGCACTTGAAAACCCGCTTCCAACGAAATGAGCCCAGAGCACTTGAAAACCGCTTCCAACGAAATGAGCCCAGAGCACTTGAAAACCCGCTTCCAACGAAATGAGCCCAGAGCACTTGAAAACCCGCCTAACGAAATGAGCCCAGAGCACTTGAAAACCCGCTTCAAACGAAATGAGCCCAGAGCACTTGAAAACCCGCTTCCAACGAAATGAGCCCAGAGCACTTGAAACCCGCTTCCAACGAAATGAGCCCAGAGCACTTGAAAACCCGCTTCCAACGAAATGAGCCCAGAGCACTTGAAAACCCGCCCCAACGAATGAGCCCAGAGCACTTGAAAACCGCTTCCAACGAAATGAGCCCAGAGCACTTGAAAACCCGCTTCCAACGAAATGAGCCCAGAGCACTTGAAAACCCGCTTCCAACGAAATGAGCCCAGAGCACTTGAAAACCCGCTTCAAACGAATGAGCCCAGAGCACTTGAAAACCCGCTTCCAACGAAATGAGCCCAGAGCACTTGAAAACCCGCTTCCAACGAAATGAGCCCAGAGCACTTGAAAACCCGCTTCCAACGAAATGAGCCCAGAGCACTTGAAAACCCGCTTCCAACGAAATGAGCCCAGAGCACTTGAAAACCCGCTTCCAACGAAATGAGCCCAGAGCACTTGAAAACCCGCTTCCAACGAATGAGCCCAGAGCACTTGAAAACCCGCTTCCAACGAAAATGAGCCCAGAGCACTTGAAAAACCCGCTTCCAAAATGAGCCCAGAGCACTTGAAAACCCGCTTCAAACGAAATGAGCCCAGAGCACTTGAAAACCCGCCCAACGAAATGAGCCCAGAGCACTTGAAAACCCGCTTCCAACGAATGAGCCCAGAGCACTTGAAAACCCGCTTCCAAACGAAATGAGCCCAGAGCACTTGAAAACCCGCTTCCAACGAAATGAGCCCAGAGCACTTGAAAACCCGCTTCCAACGAATGAGCCCAGAGCACTTGAAAACCCGCTTCCAACGAAATGAGCCCAGAGCACTTGAAAACCCGCTTCAAACGAAATGAGCCCAGAGCACTTGAAAACCCGCTTCCAACGAAATGAGCCCAGAGCACTTGAAAACCCGCTTAACGAAATGAGCCCAGAGCACTTGAAAACCCGCTTCCAACGAAATGAGCCCAGAGCACTTGAAAACCCGCTTCCAACGAAATGAGCCCAGAGCACTTGAAAACCCGCTTCCAAACGAAATGAGCCCAGAGCACTTGAAAACCCGCTTCCAACGAATGAGCCCAGAGCACTTGAAAACCGCTTCCAACGAAATGAGCCCAGAGCACTTGAAAACCCGCTTCCAACGAAAATGAGCCCAGAGCACTTGAAAACCCGCTTCCAAACGAATGAGCCCAGAGCACTTGAAAACCCGCCTAAACGAAATGAGCCCAGAGCACTTGAAAACCCGCTTCCAACGAAATGAGCCCAGAGCACTTGAAAACCCGCTTCCAACGAAATGAGCCCAGAGCACTTGAAAACCCGCTTCCAAAAAAATGAGCCCAGAGCACTTGAAAACCCGCTTCCAACGAAATGAGCCCAGAGCACTTGAAAACCCGCTTCCAACGAAATGAGCCCAGAGCACTTGAAAACCCGCTTCCAACGAAATGAGCCCAGAGCACTTGAAAACCCGCTTCCAACGAAATGAGCCCAGAGCACTTGAAAACCCGCTTCAACGAAATGAGCCCAGAGCACTTGAAAACCCGCTTCCAACGAAATGAGCCCAGAGCACTTGAAAACCCGCTTCCAACGAAAATGAGCCCAGAGCACTTGAAAACCCGCTTCCAAACGAAATGAGCCCAGAGCACTTGAAAACCCGCTTCCAACGAAATGAGCCCAGAGCACTTGAAAACCCGCTTCCAAAGAAAAGAGCCCAGAGCACTTGAAAACCCGCTTCCAACGAAATGAGCCCAGAGCACTTGAAAACCCGCTTCAACGAAATGAGCCCAGAGCACTTGAAAACCCGCTTCCAACGAAATGAGCCCAGAGCACTTGAAAACCCGCTTCCAACGAAATGAGCCCAGAGCACTTGAAAACCCGCCAACGAAATGAGCCCAGAGCACTTGAAAACCCGCTTCCAACGAAATGAGCCCAGAGCACTTGAAAACCCGCTTCCAACGAATGAGCCCAGAGCACTTGAAAACCCGCTTCCAACGAATGAGCCCAGAGCACTTGAAAACCCGCTTCCAACGAAATGAGCCCAGAGCACTTGAAAACCCGCTTCCAACGAAATGAGCCCAGAGCACTTGAAAACCCGCTTCCAACGAAATGAGCCCAGAGCACTTGAAAACCCGCTTCCAACGAAATGAGCCCAGAGCACTTGAAAACCCGCTTCCATCGAAATGAGCCCAGAGCACTTGAAAACCCGCGCTAACGAAAATGAGCCCAGAGCACTTGAAAACCCCGCTTCCAACGAAATGAGCCCAGAGCACTTGAAAACCCGCTTCCAACGAAATGAGCCCAGAGCACTTGAAAACCGCTTCCAACGAAATGAGCCCAGAGCACTTGAAAACCCGCTTCAAACGAAATGAGCCCAGAGCACTTGAAAACCCGCCAACGAAATGAGCCCAGAGCACTTGAAAACCCGCTTCCAACGAAATGAGCCCAGAGCACTTGAAAACCCGCTTCCAACGAAATGAGCCCAGAGCACTTGAAAACCGCTTCCAACGAAATGAGCCCAGAGCACTTGAAAACCCGCTTCCAACGAAATGAGCCCAGAGCACTTGAAAACCCGCTTCCAACGAAATGAGCCCAGAGCACTTGAAAACCCGCTTCCAACGAAATGAGCCCAGAGCACTTGAAAACCCGCTTCCAACGAATGAGCCCAGAGCACTTGAAAACCCGCTTCCAACGAAATGAGCCCAGAGCACTTGAAAACCCGCTTCCAAAGAAATGAGCCCAGAGCACTTGAAAACCCGCTTCAAACGAAATGAGCCCAGAGCACTTGAAAACCCGCTTCAAACGAAATGAGCCCAGAGCACTTGAAAACCGCTTAAAACGAAATGAGCCCAGAGCACTTGAAAACCCGCTTCAAACGAAATGAGCCCAGAGCACTTGAAAACCCTTCCAACGAAATGAGCCCAGAGCACTTGAAAACCCGCTTCCAACGAAATGAGCCCAGAGCACTTGAAAACCCGCTTCCAACGAAATGAGCCCAGAGCACTTGAAAACCCGCTTCAAACGAAATGAGCCCAGAGCACTTGAAAACCCGCTCCAAACGAAATGAGCCCAGAGCACTTGAAAACCCGCTTCCAACGAAATGAGCCCAGAGCACTTGAAAACCCGCTTCCAACGAATGAGCCCAGAGCACTTGAAAACCCGCTTCAACGAAATGAGCCCAGAGCACTTGAAAACCCGCTTCCAACGAAATGAGCCCAGAGCACTTGAAAACCCGCTTCAAACGAAATGAGCCCAGAGCACTTGAAAACCCGCTTCCAACGAAATGAGCCCAGAGCACTTGAAAACCCGCTTCCAACGAAATGAGCCCAGAGCACTTGAAAACCCGCTTCAACGAAATGAGCCCAGAGCACTTGAAAACCCGCTTCCAACGAAATGAGCCCAGAGCACTTGAAAACCCGCTTCCAACGAAATGAGCCCAGAGCACTTGAAAACCCGCTTCAAACGAAATGAGCCCAGAGCACTTGAAAACCCGCTCCAAACGAAATGAGCCCAGAGCACTTGAAAACCCGCTTCCAACGAAATGAGCCCAGAGCACTTGAAAACCCGCCTCCAACGAAATGAGCCCAGAGCACTTGAAAACCCGCTTCCAACGAATGAGCCCAGAGCACTTGAAAACCCGCCTCCAACGAAATGAGCCCAGAGCACTTGAAAACCCGCTTCCAACGAAAATGAGCCCAGAGCACTTGAAAACCCGCTTCCAACGAAATGAGCCCAGAGCACTTGAAAACCCGCTTCCAACGAAATGAGCCCAGAGCACTTGAAAACCCGCCCCAACGAAATGAGCCCAGAGCACTTGAAAACCCGCTTCCAACGAAATGAGCCCAGAGCACTTGAAAACCCGCTTCCAACGAAATGAGCCCAGAGCACTTGAAAACCCGCTTCCAACGAAATGAGCCCAGAGCACTTGAAAACCCGCTTCCAACGAAATGAGCCCAGGGCACTTGAAAACCCGCTCCAAACGAAATGAGCCCAGAGCACTTGAAAACCCGCTTTCCAAAAAATGAGCCCAGAGCACTTGAAACCCACTCTCCAAATCTAAATGAGACAGAGTATTTGAATACCTCGCCTTAACTTAAATGACCCATAGCACTGAAAACTCGCTTCCAACGAAATGAGCCTCCAGGGTACTGAAAACCAGATCCAACAAATGAGCCCAGAGCACTTTAAACCCGCTCTTCCAAAGAAGTATTTCCAGAGCACTTGAAACTCCGCCTAACGAATGAGTCTAGAACACTTGAAACCCGCTCAACGGTAAATGGGAGCTCAGAGTATTTAAAAACCCGCTTTCCAACAAAAATGAGCCCAAGAGCACTTGAAAACCAAGCCTATAGAAATGAGCCCAGATAGTTGAAACATCTTCTCAAAGAATGAGCCCAGAGCAGTTAAAAACCGGCTTCTAACAAAAAATGGGCCAGAGCATTTTAAAACCCGCTTCAACGAATGAGCCCCAGAGCATTTAAAACCGCTTCCAATGAAATGAGCCCAGAGGCACTTGAAACCCGCTCCCTCTGAAATGGCCCAGAGCACTTGAAAACCCTTCCATAGAATGACCCAGAGCAGTTGAAAACCTGCTTCCAAACTAATGAGCCCAGAGCACTTGGAAACCAACTTCCAACAATGAGCCCAGAGCACTTGAAAACCCATCTCCAGCAATGAGCCAAGAGCACTTGAAAAACCGTCTAGAAATAAGCCCAGAGCATTTGAAACCTGCTGTAGAACGGTATGACATTAGAGCACTTGAAAACCTGCTTCCAAAGAAATGACCCTGGCACTTGAAACCGCCTAACGAAATGAGCCAGGGCATTTGAGAACCCGCTCAAAGAAATGAACCCAGAGCACTGAAAACCGGCCTCAAGAAATGAATGCCAGAGCATTTGAGAACCCTTCATCGAATGAGCCAGAGCACTGAAAACCCGGCCTAAAGAAATGAGCCCAGAGCACTTGAAAACCGTTTCCAACGAAATGAGCCCAGAGCACTTGAAAACCCGCTTCCATAAATGTGCCCAGAGCACTTGAAACCTTCCTAACGAATGAGCCCAGAGCACTTGAAAACCCGCTTTCAAAACAAATGACATTGGAGCATTTGAAAACCGGCTTCCAACGAAATGGGCCCAGACATTTAAAACCTGCTTCCAACGAAATGAGCCCACAGCATGAAAACCGGAAGCAACAAAATGAGCCGAGAGTACTAAAAACCCCTTCCAACAAAATGAGCCCAGAGCACTTGAAACCAGTTTGTAATGAAATGTGCCCAGATCACTTGAAAACCAACTTCAACAAAATGTGACCCAGAGCACTTGAAACCCGCTCATGACGAAATGAGCCCAGAGCGCTGAAAACCCGCTTCAAAGAAAATGTGCCAAGAGCACTTAAAAACCCGCTTCCAATGAAATGACGTTAGCGCACTTGAAAACCTGGCTTCAATTTAAATGGGCCCAGAGCACTAGGAACACCCTGAGAATGAATGCCAGAGCATTTGAAAACCGGCTTCCAACTAAATGGACCCAGGCACTGAAAACCCGCCTAAATCTAAATGAGCCAGAGCACTTGAAAACCCGCCTCCAAAGAAATAAGCCCAGAGCACTTAAAAACCGCTTCCAACGAAATGAATTAGGAGCACTTAAAACCGGCTTCCATCAGAATGACTCAAGATCACTTAAAACCGCTTCCAATGAAATGTAGCCCAGATCATTTAAAACCCGCCCAAAGAAATGACCCAGATCACTTAAAACCCGCTTCCAAAGAAATGACTCCAGAGCGTTTGAAAACCTTCTTCCAATGAATGCCCAGAGCACTAGAAAACCTGTTCCCAATGAAATGAGCCCAGACACTTGAAAAACACTTCGAAGAAATGAGCCCAGAGCACTTAAAAAACCCGCCCCAACGAAATGGGCCCAGAGCACTTAAAAACCTGCTTCAAACAAATGAGCCCAGAGCACTTTAAAACCCGCCCAAACTAAATGACCCCAGAGCACTTGAAACCCGCTTTCCAACAAATGAGCCCAGAGAGTACTTAAAAACACGCTCCCAATGAATTGACCCCAGAGCACGTGAAAACCCGCCTAACGAAAATGACCCCAGAACAATTAAAACCCGCCTAACTAAATGACCCAAAGCACTTAAAAACCGCTTCCAACGAAATGAGCCCAGAGCACTTAAAAAACTGCTTGCAACTAAATGAGCCTACAGAACTTAAAACCTGCTAACAAAATGGGCCAGAGCACTTAAAAACCCGAACGTAAAATGAGCATAGAACATTTGAATAACCTGCAAAATGGAAATGAGCCCAGAGCACTTGAAAACCCAGATTGCAACGAAATGAGCCCAGGGCGCTTAAAACCCACTTCCAACAAAATGACCCAGATCACTTTAAAACCCGCCTAAAGAAATGAATCCAGAGCACTTGAAACCGGCTTTCAACGAAATGACATTAGAGCACTTAAAAATCCGCTATAAAGAAATGAGCCCAGATCATTTAAACCCGTTTACAAAAAATGAGCCAAGATGACTTGAAACCGCTGTGAAATGAGCCCAGAGCACTTGAAAACCAGTTCCAACGAATGAGCCCAGAGCAGTTAAAACCAGCTTCTAACAAAATGACATTAGAGCACTTTAAAAACGCCTAAAATAAATGAGCCCAGAAACTTAAAACCCGCTTCCAATGAAATGAGCCTAGAGCACTTAAAAACTGCTCCAAAGAAATGAGCCCAGAGCACTTTAAAACCAGCTTCCAAGAAATGACCAAGAGCACTTAAAACCCGCTTAACGAAATGACTCAGAGTATTTAAACCAACTAACAAAATGAGCCCAGAGCACTTAAAAACCTGCTTCCAACTTAATGGAGCCCAGAGTACTTGAAAACCTGCTTCCAAAAAATGACTGAAGAGCACTTGAAGAGCCAGAGCACTTGAAACCCGCTTCAACGAAATGACCCAAGAGTACTTAAAAACCCTCTTCCAACAAAATGAGCCCAGAGCACTTGAAAACCCGCTTCAAAGAAATGGAGCCCAAATGACTTGAAAACCCGCTTCCAAAGAAATGAGCCCAGAACACTTGAAAACCCGCCTGAAATGAGCCCAGAGAACATAAAACCTTTTCCAACTAAATGAGCCCAGAGCAAACCCGCCCAAATCTAAATGAAAACTTGAAACTGCTTCCATAGAAATGAGCCCAGAGCAGTTGAAAACCGCTTCCAACGAAATGAGCCCAGAGCAGGTAAAAACCCGCTTCCAACGAAATGACATTAGAGCACTTGAAAACCCGCTTCCAACGAAATGAGCCCAGAGCATTTAAAAACCCGCTTCCAATGAAATGAGCCCAGAGCACTTGAAAACCCGCTTCCAAAGAAATGAGCCCAGAGCACTTGAAAACCCCTTCATAGAAATGAGCCCAGAGCAGTTGAAAACCCGCTTCCAACGAAATGAGCCCAGAGCACTTGAAAACCAACCTTCCAACAAAATGAGCCCAGAGCACTTGAAAACCTGCTTCCAACGAAATGAGCCCAGAGCACTTGAAAAACCGCTTCCAAAGAAATGAGCCCAGAGCACTTGAAAACCCGCTTCCAACGAAATGACATTAGAGCACTTGAAAACCCGCTTCCAAAGAAATGAGCCCAGAGCACTTGAAAACCCGCTTCCAAACGAAATGAGCCCAGAGTACTTGAAAACCCGCTTCCAACGAAATGAGCCCAGAGCACTTGAAAACCCGCTTCAACAAAATGAGCCCAGAGCACTTGAAAACCCGCTTCCAACAAAATGAGCCCAGAGCACTTGAAAACCCGCTTCCAACAAAATGAGCCCAGAGCACTTGAAAACCCGCTTCAACGAAATGAGCCCAGAGCACTTGAAAAACCCGCTTCACAAAACACCTCCAAATGAGCCCAGAGCACTTGAAAACCCGTGCTCCAACAAATGAGCCCAGAGCACTTGAAAACCTGCTTCCAACAAAATGAGCCCAGAGCACTTGAAAACCCGCTTCCAACAAAATGAGCCCAGAGCACTTGAAAACCCGCTTCCAACGAAATGAGCCCAGAGCACTTGAAAACCCGCTTCCAACAAAATGAGCCCAGAGCACTTGAAAACCCGCTTCCAAACCCGCTTCAAATGAGCCCAGAGCACTTGAAAACCCGCTTCCAAACGAAATGAGCCCAGAGCACTTGAAAACCCGCTTCCAACGAAATGAGCCCAGAGCACTTGAAAACCTGCTTTCCAACAAAATGAGCCCAGAGCACTTGAAAACCGCTTCCAACGAAATGAGCCCAGAGCACTTGAAAACCCGCTTCCAACAAAAATGAGCCCAGAGCACTTGAAAACCCGCTTCCAACGAAATGAGCCCAGAGCACTTGAAAACCCGCTTCCAATGAAATGAGCCCAGAGCACTTGAAAACCCGCTTCCAACGAAATGAGCCCAGAGCACTTGAAAACCCGCTTCCAATGAAATGAGCCCAGAGCACTTGAAAACCAGCTTCCAACAAAATGAGCCCAGAGCACTTGAAACCCGCTTCCAACGAAATGAGCCCAGAGCACTTGAAAACCCGCTTCCAAACGAAATGAGCCCAGAGCACTTGAAAACCTGCTTCCAACGAAATGAGCCCAGAGCACTTGAAAACCCCACCAAAGAAATGAGCCCAGAGCACTTGAAAACCTGCTTCCAACAAAATGAGCCCAGAGCACATGAAAACCCACTTCCAACGAAATGAGCCCAGAGCACTTGAAAACCCGCTTCCAACGAAATGAGCCCAGAGCACTTGAAAACCGCTTCCAAATCTAAATGAGCCCAGAAAACTTGAAAATGAGCCCAGAGCACTTGAAAACCTGCTTTCAACGAAATGAGCCCACAGCACTTGAAAACCCGCTTCCACCGAAATGAGCCCAGAGCACTTGAAAACCCGCTTCCAACGAAATGAGCCCAGAGTACTTGAAAATCTGCTTTCAACGAAATGAGCCCAGAGTACTTAAAAACCCGCCTCCAACAAAATGACCCCAGAGCACTTGAAAACCCGCTTCCAACGAAATGAGCCCAGAGCACTTGAAAAACTGCTTCCAGGTAATGAGCCCAGAGCACATGAAAACCCACTTCCAACCAAATGAGCTCAGAGCAAATGAAAACCTGCTTCCAAAGAAATGAGCCCTGAGCACTTGAAAACACGCTTCCAACGAAATGAGCACAGAGCACTTTAAAACCCGCTTCCAACTGAATGAGACCAGAGCACTTGAAAACCCACTTAAAACCAAGTGAGCCCAGAGCACTTGAAAACCCGTTTCCAGCGGAATGAATCCACAGTACTTGAAAACCCGCTTCCAACGATATGAGCCCAGAGCACTTGAAAACCCGCTTCCAACGAAATGAAGCCAGAGCACTTGAAAACCCGCTTCCAACGAAATGAACACAGAGCACTTGAAAACCCGCTTCCAACGAAATGAGCTCAGAGCACTTGAAAACCCGCTTCCAGGGTAATGAGCCCAGAGCACATGAAAACCCACTTCCAAAGAAATGAGCCCAGAGCACTTAAAAACCCGCTTCCAGCGAAATGAGAACAGAGCACTTGAAAACCTGCTTACAAGGAAATGAGCCCAGGGCACTTGAAAACCCGCTTCCAGCGAAATGAGCCCACAGTACTTGCAAACCCGCCTTTAACGAAATGAGCCCAGAGCATTTCCAAAACCGCTTCCTACGAAAGGAGCCAGGAGCACTTGAAAACCCGCTTCCAAAGAAATATCCCCAGAGCACTTAAAAAACCGCTTCCAACGAAATGAATCCAGAGCACTTAAAGACAAGCTTCCAACGAAATGACTCAAGATCACTTAAAAATCCGCTTCCAATGAAATGACTCTAAATCATTTAAAAACCCGCTTCCAAAGAAATGACTCCAGATCACTTAAAACCCGCTTCCAAAGAAATGACTCCAGAGTACTTTAAAACCTTCTTCCAATGAAATGCCCTCAGAGCACATAAAAACCTGTTCCCAATGAAATGACCCCAGACACTTAAAAAAACACTTCCAAAGAAATGACACCAGAGCACTTAAAAACCCGCTTCCAATGAAATGACCCCAGAGCACTTAAAAACCCGCTTCAATGAAATGACCCCAGAGTACTTAAAAACACGCTCCCAATGAATTGACCCCAGAGCGCTAAAAAACCCGATTCCAACAAAATGACCCCAGAACAATTAAAAACCCGCTTCCAACGAAATGACTCCAAAGCACTTAAAAAACCGCTTCCAACGAAATGACTCCAGAGCACTTAAAAAACTGCTTGCAACTAAATGACTAAACAGAACTTAAAAACCTGCTTCCAACAAAATGACTCCAGAGCACTTAAAAACCCGCTTCCAACGAAATGACTCCAGAACACTTAATAACCCGCGTACAATGAAATGACTCCAGAGCACTTAAAACACAGATTGCAACGAAATGAGTCCAGAGCACTTAAAAACCCACTTCCAACAAAATGACTGAAGATCACTTAAAAACCCGCTTCCAATGAAATGAATCCAGAGCACTTAAAGACCCGATTCCAACGAAATGACTCCAGAGCACTTAAAAATCCGCTAGCAAAGAAATGACTCCAGATCACTTAAAAACCCGCTTCCACTGAAATGACTCAAGATGACTTAAAAAACCGCTTGCAAGGACATGATTCCAGAGCACTTAAAGACCAGCTTCTAAAGAAATGACTCCAGAGCACTTAAAAACCTGCTTCCAACCACATGACTCAAGATCACTTAAAAACCCGCTTCCAAATAAATGACTCCAGAGAACTTAAAGACCCGCTTCCAACGAAATGACCCTAGAGCACTTAAAAAACTGCTTCCAAAGAAATGAAACCAGAGAACTTTAAAACCTACTTCCAATGAAATGACCCAAGAGCACTTAAATACCCTCTTCCAATGAAATTACTGAAGAGCATTTAAATACCCGCTTCCAACGAAATGAACCCAGAGCACTTAAAAACCTATTCCAACTTAATGACCCCAGAGCACTTACACACCCGCTTCCATCAAAATGACTGAAGATCACTTAAAAACCCGCTTCCAAATAAATGACTCCAGAGAAATTGAAGACCCGCTTCCAACGAAATGATTCCAGAGCACTTAAAAACCAACTTGCAACGAAGTGACTCCAGATCACTTAAAAACCTGTTTCGAAGGAAATGACTCCAGAGAACTTAAACACCTGCTTCCAACAAAATGAATCCAGAGCACTTAAAGAACCGCTTCCAACGAAATGACTCCAGAGCACTTTAAAACCTGCTTCCAAGAAATGACTCCAGAGCACTTAATAACCCGCCTCGAATGAAATGACCTCAGAGAACATAAAATACTTTTAGCAATGAAATGACTCCAGAGCACTTAAAAAACCGCTTGCAACGAAATGACTCCAGAGCACTTAACAACCCACTTCCAAAGAAATGACCTAAGAGCACATAAAAACCCGTTTCCAACGAAATTATTCCACTATCCTGAAAAAAACCCCTTCCAACGAAATGACTCCAGACCACTTAAAACCTGCTTCCAACGAAATGACTCAAGAGCAGTTAAAAACCCGTTTCTAAAAAATTAATTCCAGAGCACTTAAAAACCCGCTTCCAACGAAAGGAATCCAGAGCACCTAAAGACAAGCTTCCAACAAAATGACTCAAGATCACTTAAAAATCCGCTTCCAATGAAATGACTCTAAATCATTTAAAAACCTGCTTCCAAAGAAATGACTCCAGAGTACTTTAAAACCCTCTTCCAATGAAATGACCTCAGAGCACAAAAAACCCTTATCCAACGAAATTACTCCAGAGCACTAAAACATCCGGTTCCAATTAAATGACCTCAGAGAACATAAAAACCTGTTACCAATGAAATGACTCCAGAGCACTTAATAACCCGCGTCCAATGAAATGACTCCAGAGCACTTAAAAATCTGCTTCCAATGAAATGACCTCAGAGAACATAAAAAACTTTTAGCAAAGAAATGACTCCAGAGCACTTAAAAAACCACGTCCAATAAAATGACTCCAGAGCACTTAAAGACCCTCTTCTAACGAAATGACTCCAGAGCACTTAAAAACCTGCTTCCAATGAAATGAATCCAGATCACTTAAAAACCCGCTTCCAACGAAATGACTCCAGATCACTTAAAAACCAGCTTCCAACGAAATGACTCCCGAGCACTTAAAGACCCGCTTCAAACGAAATGACTCCAGAGAATTTAAAAACCTGCTTCCAAAGAAATGAATCCAGAGCACTTTAGACCCGCGTCCAACAAAATGACTCCAGAGCACTTAAAAATCCGCTTGCAAAGAAATGACTCCAGATCACTAAAAAACCCGCTTCCACCGAAATGACTAAAGATCACTTAAAAACCCGCTTCCAAATAAATGACTCCAGAGCACTTAAAAACCCGCTTCTAACGAAATGACTCCAGATCACTTAAAAACCCGCTTCCAAGAAAGGACCTCAGAGCACATAAAAACCCGTTTCCAACGAAATGACTAAAGAGAACTAAAAGACCCTGTTCCAAAGAAATGACCTCAGAGAACATAAAAACCTGTTACCAAAGAAATGACTCCAGAGACTTAAAAACCTGCTTCCAATGAAATGACCTCAGAGAACATAAAAAACTTTTAGCAGTGAAATGACTCCAGAGCACTTAAAAAACCGCTTGCAACAAAATGACTCCAGATCACTTAAAAACCCGCTTCCAAGAAACGACCTCAGAGCACATAAAAACCCCTTTCCAACGAAATGACTAAAGAGAACTAAAAGACCCTGTTCCTAAGAAATGACCTAAGAGAACATAAAAACCTGTTACCAAAGAAATGACTCCAGAGCACTTAAAAACCTGCTTCCAATGAAATGACCTCAGAGAACATAAAAAACTTTTAGCAGTGAAATGACTCCAGAGCACTTAAAGACCGCTTCTAACGAAATGACTCCAGAGCACTTAAAAACCCGCTTCCAACGAAATGACTCCAGAGCACTTAAAAACCCCGCTTCCAACTAAATGACTCCAGAGCACAAAAAAACCTGTTTCCAATGAAATGACTCCTGAGCACGTAGAAAACCGCTTCCAACGAAATGACTCCAGAGTACTTAAAAACCCGCTGCCAACGAAATGACTTCGATCACTTAAAAACCCGCTTCCAACGAAATGACCCCAGAGCGCAAAAAAAAACCCGCTTCCAACAAAATGACCCCAGACCACTTAAATATCCGCTTCCAACGAAATGACTCCAGAGCACTAAAAAAACTGCTTCCAATGAAATGACCTCAGAGAACATAAAAAAATTTTAGCAATGAAATGACTCCAGAGCACTTAAAGACCCTCTTCTAACGAAATGACTCCAGAGCACTTAAAAACCCACTTCCAACAAAATGACTGAAGATCACTTAAAAACCCGCTTCCAACTAAATGACTCCAGAGCACATAAAAACCTGTTTCCAACGAAATTACTCCTGAGCACTTAGAAACCTGCTTCCAATGAAATGACTCCAGAGCACTTAAAAACCCGCTTCCAACGAAACGACTCCAGAGCACTTAAAAACCTGCTTCCAAAGAAAGGACACCAGAACACTTAAGGAACCGCTTCCAATGGTATGACTCCAGATCACTTAACAACCTGCTTCCAAAGAAATGACCTAAGAGCACATAAAAACCCATTTCCAACGAAATTACTCCAGAACACTGAAAAAAACCCCTTCCAACGAAATGACTCCAGAACACTTAAAACCCGCTTCCACGAAATGACTCAGAGCAGTTAAAAACCCGTTTCAAAAAAAATTAATTCCAGAGCACTTAAAAACCCGCTTCCAACGAAATGAATCCAGAGCACTTAAAGACAAGCTTCCAACGAAATGACTCAAGATCACTTAAAAATCCGCTTCCAATGAAATGACTCTAAATCATTTAAAAACCTGCTTCCAAAGAATTGACTCCAGATCACTTAAAAACCCGCTTCCAAAGAAATGACTCCAGAGCACTTAAAAACCCGCTTCCAACGAAACAACTCCAGAGCACTTAAAACCTGCTAACAAAGAAAAGGACACCAGAGAACATAAAAAACTATTAGCAATGAAATGACTCCAGAACACTTAAAAACAGCATCCAATAAAATGACTCCAGAGCACTTAAAAAACCTCTTGCAAAGAAATGACTCCAGAGCACTTAAAGACCTGCGTCTAACGAAATGACTCCAGAGCATTTAAAAACCTGCTTCCAATGAAATGACTCCAGATCACTTAAAAACCCGCTTCCAACAAAATGACTGAAGATCACTTAAAAACCAGCTTCCAAATAAATGACTCCAGAGCACTTAAGAAAATCGCTAGCAACGACATGACTCCAGAGCACTTAAAGACCCGCTTCTAACGAAATAACTCCAGAGCACTTAAAAACCCGCTTCCAATGAAATGACCTCAGAGAACATAAAAAACGTTTAGCATTGAAATGACTCCAGAGCACTTAAAATCAGCGTCCAATAAATTGACTCCAGAGCACTTAAAAAAATCGCTTGCAACGACATGACTCCAGAGCACTTAAAGACCCGCTTCTAACGAAATGACTCCAGAGAACTTAAAAAACCACTTCCAATGAAATGACTCCAGATCACTGAGAAACCCGCTTACAACGAAATGACTCAAGATCACTTAAAAACCCACTTCCAAATAAATGACTCCAGAGAACTTAAAGACCCGCTTCCAACGAAATGACTCAAGAGCACTTAAAAATCCGCTTGCAACGAAATGACTCCAGATCACTTAAAATACCACTTCTAACAAAATGACTCCACAGCACTTTAAAAACCCGCTTCCAACGAAAAGACCCCAGAGTACTTAAAAACCCGCTTCCAACGAAATGACCCCAGAGCACTAAAAAAACTGCTTCCAACGAAATGACCCCACAGCACTTAAATTCCCGCTTCCAACAAAATGACTACAGAGCACTTAAAAAACCGCTTGCAACGAAATGACTCCAGAGCACTGAAAGACCCGCTTCCAACGAAATGACTCCAGAGCACTTAAGAACCCAGTTCCAACAAAATGACTGAAGATCATTTAAAAACCCGCTTCCAACTAAATGACTTCAGAGCACATAAAAACCTGTTTCCAACGAAATGACTCCTAAGCGCTTAGAAACCGGCTTCCAAGGAAATGACTCCAGAGCACTTAAAAACCCGCTGCCAATGAAACGACTCCAGAGCACTTAAAAACCCGCTTCCAATGAAATGACTCCAGAGCAGTTAAAAACCCGTTTCCAACAAATTGATTCCAGAGCACTTAAAAACCCGCTTCCAAAGAAATGACTCCAAAGAACTTAAAAACGGGCTTCCAACGAAATGACCTCAGAGCACATCAAAACCCGCTTCTAACGAAATGACTAAAGAGAACTAAAAGACCCTGTTCTTAATAAATGACCTAAGAGAACATAAAAACCTGTTACCAAAGAAATGACTCCAGAGCACTTAAAAACCTGCTTCCAATGAAATGACCTCAGAGAACATAAAAAACTTTTAGCAGTGAAATGACTCCAGAGCACTTAAAGACCACTTCTAACGTAATGACTCCAGAGCACTTAAAAACCCGCTTCCAATGAAATGACGCCAGATCAGTTAAAAATCTGCTTCCAACAAAATGACTCAAGATCACTTAAAAACCCGCTTCCAACAAAATGACTAAAGAGAACTTAAAAACCTGCTTCCAACAAAATGACTCCAGAGCACTTAAAAACCCGCTTCCAACGAAATGACTCCAGAGCACTTAAAAACCCGCTTCCAACTAAATGACTCCAGAGCACAAAAAAACCTGTTTCCAACGAAATGACTCCTGAGCACGTAGAAAACCGCTTCCAACGAAATGACTCCAGAGTACTTAAAAACCCGCTGCCAATGAAATTACTTCGATCACTTAAAAAACCGCTTCCAACGAAATGACCCCAGAGCGCAAAAAAAAAAAAAAAAAAAAAACGCTTCCAACAAAATGATCCCAGAGCACTTAAAAACCCGCTTCCAATGTAATGACGCCAGAGCACTTAAATATCCGCTTCCAACGAAATGACTCCAGAGCACTAAAAAAACTGCTTCCAATGAAATGACCTAGAGAACATAAAAAACTTTTAGCAATAAAATGACTCCAGAGCACTTAAAGACCCTCTTCTAACGAAATGACTCCAGAGCACTTAAAAACCCACTTCCAACAAAATGACTGAAGATCACTTAAAAACCCGCTTCCAACTAAATGACTCCAGAGCACATAAAAACCTGTTTCCAACGAAATTACTCCTGAGCACTTAGAAACCTGCTTCCAATGAAATGACTCCAGAGCACTTAAAAACCCGCTTCCAACGAAACGACTCCAGAGCACTTAAAAACCTGCTTCCAAAGAAAGGACACCAGAACACTTAAGGAACCGCTTCCAATGATATGACTCCAGATCACTTAACAACCTGCTTCCAAAGAAATGACCTAAGAGCACATAAAAACCAATTTCCAACGAAATTACTCCAGAACACTGAAAAAAACCCCTTCCAACGAAATGACTCCAGAGCACTTAAAACCCGCTTCAAACGAAATGACTCCAGAGCAGTTAAAAACCCGTTTCCAAAAAATTAATTCCAGAGCACTTAAAAACCCGCTTCCAACAAAATGAATCCAGAGCACTTAAAGACAAGCTTCCAACGAAATGACTCAAGATCACTTAAAAATCCGCTTCCAATGAAATGACTCTAAATCATTTAAAAACCTGCTTCCAAAGAATTGACTCCAGATCACTTAAAAACCCGCTTCCAAAGAAATGACTCCAGAGCACTTAAAAACCCACTTCCAACGAAACAACTCCAGAGCACTTAAAAACCTGCTAACAAAGAAAGGACACCAGAGAACATAAAAAAACTATTAGCAATGAAATGACTCCAGAACAGTTAAAAAACAGCATCCAATAAAATGACTCCAGAGCACTTAAAAAACCTCTTGCAAAGAAATGACTCCAGAGCACTTAAAGACCTGCGTCTAACGAAATGACTCCAGAGCATTTAAAAACCTGGTTCCAATGAAATGACTCCAGATCACTTAAAAACCCGCTTCCAACAAAATGACTGAAGATCACTTAAAAACCAGCTTCCAAATAAATGACTCCAGAGCACTTAAGAAAATCGCTAGCATCGACATGACTCCAGAGCACTTAAAGACCCGCTTCTAACGAAATAACTCAGGAGCACTTAAAAACCCGCTTCCAATGAAATGACCTCAGAGAACATAAAAAACTTTTAGCATTGAAATGACTCCAGAGCAGTTAAAATCAGCGTCCAATAAATTGACTCCAGAGCACTTAAAAAAATCGCTTGCAACGACATGACTCCAGAGCACTTAAAGACCCGCTTCTAACGAAATGACTCCAGAGAACTTAAAAAACCACTTCCAATGAAATGACTCCAGATCACTGAGAAACCCGCTTACAACGAAATAACACCAGAGCACTTAAAAACCCGCTTCCAATGAAATGACCTCAGAGAACATAAAAAACTTTTAGCAATGAAATGACTCCAGAGCACTTAAAAAAGAGCATTCAATAAAATGACTCCAGAGCAGTTAAAAAAATCGCTTACAACGACATGACTACAGAGCACTTAAATACCCGCTTCTAACGAAATGACTCCAGAGCACTTAAAAACCCGCTTCCAACGAAATGATTCCAGAGCACTTAAAAAATTGCTTGCAACGAAATGATTCAAGAGCACTTAAAAACCCACTTCCAACAAAATGACTGAAGATCACTTAAAAACCCGCTTCAAAATAAATGACTCCAGAGCACAAAAAAACCTGTTTGCAATGAAATGACTCCTGAGGACTTAGAAACCCGCTTCCAAAGAAATGACTCCAGATCACTTAAAAACCCGCTTCCAACAAAATGACCTCACAGCACATAAAAACCCATTTCCAACGAAATCAGTTCAGAGCACTTAGAAACCCGCTTCCAATGAAATGACCCCAGAGCACTTAAAAACCCGCTTCCAACGAAATGACTCCAGAGCACTTAAATACCCTCTTCCAACAAATGACTGAAGAGCATTTAAATACCCGCTTCCAAAGAAATGAACCCAGAGCACTTAAAAACCCGATTCCAACTTAATGACCCCAGAGCACTTAAATACCCACTTCTAACGAAATGACCCCAGAACACTTAAAAACTCGCTTCCAACGAAATGACCCCAGAGCACTTAAAAACCCACTTCCAAAGAAATGAAACCAGAGCACTTAAAAACCCGCTTCCAACGAAATGACCCCAGAGCACTTAAAAACCTGCTTCCAATGAAATGACCCCAGAGCACTTAAAAACCTGCTTCCAATGAAATGACTGAAGGTCACTTAAAAACCCGCTTCCAAATAAATGACTCCGGAGCACATAAAAACCTGTTTCCTACAAAATAACTCCTGAGCACTTAGAAAACATGCTTCCAATGAAATGACTCCAGAGAACCTAAAAACCTGCTTCCAACTAAACAACTCCAGAGCACTTAAAAACCTGCTAACAAAGAAAGGACACCAGAGAACATAAAAAACTTTTACCAATGAAATGACTCCAGAACACTTAAAAAACAGCATCCAATAAAATGACTCCAGAGCACTTATAAAACCGCTTGCAACGAAATGACTCCAGAGCACTGAAAGACCCGCTTCTAACGAAATGACTCCAGAGCACTTAAAGACCCGCTTCCAACGAAATGTCTCCAGAGTACTTAAAAACCCGCTTCCAACTAAATGACTCCAGAGCACTTAAACACCCGCTTCCAACGAAATGACCCCAGAGCGCAAAAAAAAACCCGCTTCCAACAAAATGACCCCAGAGCACTTAAAAACCCGCTTCCAATGTAATGACCCCAGAGCACTTAAATATCTGCTTCCAACGAAATGACTCCAGAGCACTAAAAAAACTGCTTCCAATGAAATGACCTCAGAGAACATAAAAAACTTTTAGCAATGAAATGACTCCAGAGCACTTAAAGACCCTCTTCTAACGAAATGACTCCAGAGCACTTAAAAACCCGCTTCCAACTAAATGACTCCAGAGCACAAAAAAACCTGTTTCCAACGAAATGACTCCTGAGCACGAAAAACCGCTTCCAACGAAATGACTCAGAGTACTTAAAAACCCGCTGCAAACGAAATGACTTCATCACTTAAACACCCACTTCCAACGAAATGACCCCAGAGCGCAAAAAAAACCCGCTTCCAACAAAATGACCCCAGAGCACTTAAAAACCCGCTTCCAATGTAATGACCCCAGAGCACTTAAATATCCGCTTCCAACGAAATGACTCCAGAGCACTAAAAAAACTGCTTCCAATGAAATGACCTCAGAGAACATAAAAAACTTTTAGCAATGAAATGACTCCAGAGCACTTAAAGACCCTCTTCTAACGAAATGACTCCAGAGCACTTAAAAACCCACTTCCAACAAAATGACTGAAGATCACTTAAAAAACCGCTTCCAACTAAATGACTCCAGAGCACATAAAAACCTGTTTCCAACTGAAATTACTCCTGAGCACTTAGAAACCTGCTTCCAATGAAATGACTCCAGAGCACTTAAAAACCCGCTTCCAACGAAACGACTCCAGAGCACTTAAAAACCTGCTTCCAAAGAAAGGACACCAGAACACTTAAGGAACCGCTTCCAATGATATGACTCCAGATCACTTAACAACCTGCTTCCAAAGAAATGACCTAAGAGCACATAAAAACCCATTTCCAACAAAATTACTCCAGAACACTGAAAAACCCTTCCAACGAAATGACTCCAGAGCACTTAAAACCCGCTTCCAACGAAATGACTCAGAGCAGTTAAAAACCGTTTCAAAAAATTAATTCCAGAGCACTTAAAAACCCGCTTCAACAAAATGAATCCAGAGCACTTATAGACAAGCTTCCAACGAAATGACTCAAGATCACTTAAAAATCCGCTTCCAATGAAATGACTCTAAATCATTTAAAAACCCGCTTCCAAAGAATTGACTCCAGATCACTTAAAAACCCGCTTCCAAAGAAATGACTCCAGAGCACTTAAAAACCCGCTTCCAACGAAACAACTCCAGAGCACTTAAAAACCTGCTAACAAAGAAAGGACACCAGAGAACATAAAAAAACTATTAGCAATGAAATGACTCCAGAACACTTAAAAAACAGCATCCAATAAAATGACTCCAGAGCACTTAAAAAACCTCTTGCAAAGAAATGACTCCAGAGCACTTAAAGACCTGCGTCTAAACTAAATGACTCAGAGCATTTAAAAACCTGGTTCCAATGAAATGACTCCAGATCACTTAAAAACCCGCTTCCAACAAAATGACTGAAGATCACTTAAAAACCAGCTTCCAAATAAATGACTCCAGAGCACTTAAGAAAATCGCTAGCATCGACATGACTCCAGAGCACTTAAAGACCCGCTTCTAACGAAATAACTCAGGAGCACTTAAAAACCCGCTTCCAATGAAATGACCTCAGAGAACATAAAAAACTTTTAGCATTGAAATGACTCCAGAGCAGTTAAAATCAGCGTCCAATAAATTGACTCCAGAGCACTTAAAAAATCGCTTGCAACGACATGACTCCAGAGCACTTAAAGACCCGCTTCTAAACGAAATGACTCAGAGAACTTAAAAACCACTTCCAATGAAATGACTCCAGATCACTGAGAAACCCGCTACAAATGAAATAACACCAGAGCACTTAAAAACCCGCTTCCAATGAAATGACCTCAGAGAACATAAAAAACTTTTAGCAATGAAATGACTCCAGAGCACTTAAAAAAGAGCGTTTAATAAAATGACTCCAGAGCAGTTAAAAAAAATCGCTTACAACGACATGACTACAGAGCACTTAAATACCCGCTTCTAACGAAATGACTCCAGAGCACTTAAAAACCCGCTTCCAACGAAATGACTCCAGATCACTTAGAAACCCGCTTCCAACGAAATGAATCAAGATCACGTAAAAACCCGCTTCCAAATAAATGACTCAGAGAACATAAAGACCCGCTTCCAATGAAATGATTCCAGAGCACTTAAAAATTGCTTGCAACAAAATGACTCAAGAGCACTTAAAAACCACTTCCAACAAAATGACTGAAGATCACTTAAAAACCCGCTTTCAAATAAATGACTCCAGAGCACAAAAAACCTGTTTGCAACGAAATGACTCCTGAGGACTTAGAAACCCGCTTCAATGAAATGACTCAGATCACTTAAAAACCCGCTTCCAACAAAATGACCTCACAGCACATAAAAACCCATTTCCAACGAAATCAGTTCAGAGCACTTAGAAACCCGCTTCCAATGAAATGACCCCAGAGCACTTAAAAACCCGCTTCCAACGAAATGACTCCAGAGCACTTAAATACCCTCTTCCAACAAATGACTGAAGAGCATTTACATACCTGCTTCAAAGAAATGAACCCAGAGCACTTAAAAACCCGATTCCAACTTAATGACCCCAGAGCACTTAAATACCCACTTCTAACGAAATGACCCCAGAACACTTAAAAACCCGCTTCCAACGAAATGACCCCAGAGCACTTAAAAACCCACTTCCAAAGAAATGAAACCAGAGCACTTAAAAACCTGCAAAATGACAAATGAAAAAACCTGCCCAAGAGCACTTAAAAACCCGCTTTTAACGAAATGACCCCAGAGCACTTAAAAACCTGCTTCCAATGAAATGACCCCAGAGCACTTAAAACCTGCTTCCAATGAAATGACTGAAGGTCACTTAAAAACCCGCTTCAAATAAATGACTCCGAAGCATATAAAAACCTGTTTCCTAAAAAAAAACTCCTGAGCACTTAGAAAACATGCTTCCAATGAAATGACTCAGAGAACCTAAAACCCTGCTTCCAACTAAACAACTCCAGAGCACTTAAAAACCTGCTAACAAAGAAAGGACACTAGAGAACATAAAAACTTTTACCAATGAAATGACTCAGAACACTTAAAAAACAGCATCCAATAAAATGACTCCAGAGCACTTATAAAACCGCTTGCAATGAAATGACTCCAGAGCACTTAAAGACCTGCTTCCAACGAAATGACTCCAGAGCACTTAAAAACCCACTTCCAATGAAATGACTCAGAGCACTGAAAGACCCTACTCAATGAAATGACTTCAGAGCACTGAAAGACCCGCTTCCAATGAAATGAACTCAGAGAACATAAAAACATGTTACCAATGAAATGACTCCAGAGCACTTAAAAACCAATCCAATGAAATGACTCCAGAGCACTAAAAGACCCGCTTCAACGAAATGACTTCAGAGCACTGAAAGACCTGCTTCCAATGAAATGACTCCAGAACAATTAAAAACCCTCTTCCAAAGAAATGACTCCAGATCACTTAAAAACCCACTTCAAATAAATGACTCAGAGCACTTAAAGACCCGCTTCCATCGAAATGACTCAGATCACTTAAAAACCCACTTCCAAAGAAATGACCTCAGAGCACATAAAAACCCGCTTCTAGCGAAATGACTCCAGAGCACTTAAAACCCGGTTCAAACAAAAGGACACCAGAACACTTAAAAATCCGTTTTCAACGAAATGACTCCAGAGCACTTAAAGACCCTCTTCCAATGATATGACTCCAGAGCACTCAAAAACCTGCTTCCAAATGAAATGACTCCAGAGCACTTAAAAACCTCTTCCAATTAAATGACTCCAGAGCACTTAAAAAACCGCTTGCAATGAAATGATTCCAGAGCACTTAAAGAACTGCTTCCAACGAAAAGAAATCAAGATCACTTAAAAATCCACTTCCAACTAAATGACTCCTGATAACTTAAAGACCAGCTTCAAATGAAATGACTCCAGAGCACTTAAAGAACCGCGCATCCAACGATATGACTCCAGATCACTTAACTACCTGCTTCAAAGAAAGGACACCAGAACACATAAAAACCCACTTCCAACTAAATGATTTCAGAGCACATAAAAACCCGTTTCAACAAAATGACTCCAGAGCACTTAAAAAAAGCACTTCCAACGAAATGACTCCAGAGCACTGAAAGACCCGCTTCTAATGAAATGTCTTCAGAGCACTGAAAACCCGCTTCAATGAAATGAACTCAAAGAACATAAAACATGTTACCAATGAAATGACTCCAGAGCACTTAAAAACCCGTGTCCAATGAAATGACTCCAGAGCACTAAAAGACCCGCACTAAAGAGAAATGACTCCAGAGCACTTAAAAACCCGTGTCCAATGAAATGACTCCAGAGCACTTAAAAACCACTTGCAACGAAATGACTCCAGATTACTTAAAGACACGCTTTCAACGAGATGACTCAGAGCAGTTAAAAACCAGCTTCCTATGACATGACTCAGATCACTTAAAAACCCGCTTCCAATGAAATGACTGAAGATCACTTAAAACCCACTGCCAACTAAATGACTCCAGAGCACATAAAAACCCGCTTCCTGTGAAATGACTCCAGAGCACTTAGAAAGCCGCTTCCAACAAAATGACTCCAGAGCACTTAAAAATCTGCTTCCAACAAAAGGACACCAGAACACTTAAAAAACCGTTTTCAATGAAATGACTCCAGAGCACTTAAAGACCTGCTTCCAATGATATGACTCCTGAGCACTTAAAACCTGCTTCCAACGAAATGACTCCAGAGCACTTAAATACCCGCTTCCAATGAAATGAGTCAAGATCACTTAAAATTGGCTTCAAACGAAATGACTCCAGAGCACTTAAAAACCCTCTTCCAACGAAATGACTCTAGAGCACTTAAAGACCCTTTTCTAATAAAATGACTGCAGAGAACTTAAAACCCGCTTCCAACAAAAGGACTCAAGATCACTTAAAAACCCGCTTCCAAATAAATGATTCCAGAGCACTTAAAGACCTGCTTCCAATGAAATGACTCCAGAGCACTTAAAAACCTGCTTCAAAGAAATGACTCCAGATCACTTAAAAACCCACTTCAAACAAAATGACCTCAGAGCACATAAAAACCTGCTTCCAATGAAATGACTCCAGAGCAATTAGAAACCCGCTTCCAAAAATATGACTCCAGAGCACTTAAAGACCGCTAACAATGATATGAATCCTGAGCACTTAAAAACCTGATTCCAACGAAATGAATCCAGAGCACTTAAATACCCACTTCAACAAAATGACTCAAGATCACTTAAAACTGTCTTCAAACGAAATGACTCCAGAGCACTTAAAACCCTCTGCAACTAAATGACTCCAGAGCACTTAAAGACCCGCTTCTAACAAAATGACTGAAGAGAACTTAAAACCTGCTTCCAACAAAATGACCCCAGAGCACTTAAAAACCCGCTTCCAATGTAATGACCCCAGAGCACTTAAATATCTGCTTCCAACGAAATGACTCCAGAGCACTAAAAAAACTGCTTCCAATGAAATGACCTCAGAGAACATAAAAAACTTTTAGCAATGAAATGACTCCAGAGCACTTAAAGACCCTCTTCTAACGAAATGACTCCAGAACACTTAAAAACCCGCTTCCAACTAAATGACTCCAGAGCACAAAAAAACCTGTTTCCAACGAAATGACTCCTGAGCACGTAGAAAGCCGCTTCCAACGAAATGACTCCAGAGTACTTAAAAACCCGCTGCCAACGAAATGACTTCGATCACTTAAACACCCACTTCCAATGAAATGACCCCAGAGCGCAAAAAAAACCCGCTTCCAACAAAATGACCCCAGAGCACTTAAAAACCCGCTTCCAATGTAATGACCCCAGAGCACTTAAATATCCGCTTCCAACGAAATGACTCCAGAGCACTAAAAAAACTGCTTCCAATGAAATGACCTCAGAGAACATAAAAAACTTTTAGCAATGAAATGACTCCAGAGCACTTAAAGACCCTCTTCTAACGAAATGACTCCAGAGCACTTAAAAACCCACTTCCAACAAAATGACTGAAGATCACTTAAAAAACCGCTTCCAACTAAATGACTCCAGAGCACATAAAAACCTGTTTCCAATGAAATTACTCCTGAGCACTTAGAAACCTGCTTCCAATGAAATGACTCCAGAGCACTTAAAAACCCGCTTCCAACGAAACGACTCCAGAGCACTTAAAAACCTGCTTCCAAAGAAAGGACACCAGAACACTTAAGGAACCGCTTCCAATGATATGACTCCAGATCACTTAACAACCTGCTTCCAAAGAAATGACCTAAGAGCACATAAAAACCCATTTCCAACAAAATTACTCCAGAACACTGAAAAAAACCCCTTCCAACGAAATGACTCCAGAGCACTTAAAACCCGCTTCCAACGAAATGACTCCAGAGCAGTTAAAAACCCGTTTCCAAAAAATTAATTCCAGAGCACTTAAAAACCCGCTTCCAACAAAATGAATCCAGAGCACTTATAGACAAGCTTCCAACGAAATGACTCAAGATCACTTAAAAATCCGCTTCCAATGAAATGACTCTAAATCATTTAAAAACCCGCTTCCAAAGAATTGACTCCAGATCACTTAAAAACCCGCTTCCAAAGAAATGACTCCAGAGCACTTAAAAACCCGCTTCCAACGAAACAACTCCAGAGCACTTAAAAACCTGCTAACAAAGAAAGGACACCAGAGAACATAAAAAAACTATTAGCAATGAAATGACTCCAGAACACTTAAAAAACAGCATCCAATAAAATGACTCCAGAGCACTTAAAAAACCTCTTGCAAAGAAATGACTCCAGAGCACTTAAAGACCTGCGTCTAACGAAATGACTCCAGAGCATTTAAAAACCTGGTTCCAATGAAATGACTCCAGATCACTTAAAAACCCGCTTCCAACAAAATGACTGAAGATCACTTAAAAACCAGCTTCCAAATAAATGACTCCAGAGCACTTAAGAAAATCGCTAGCATCGACATGACTCCAGAGCACTTAAAGACCCGCTTCTAACGAAATAACTCAGGAGCACTTAAAAACCCGCTTCCAATGAAATGACCTCAGAGAACATAAAAAACTTTTAGCATTGAAATGACTCCAGAGCAGTTAAAATCAGCGTCCAATAAATTGACTCCAGAGCACTTAAAAAAATCGCTTGCAACGACATGACTCCAGAGCACTTAAAGACCCGCTTCTAACGAAATGACTCCAGAGAACTTAAAAAACCACTTCCAATGAAATGACTCCAGATCACTGAGAAACCCGCTTACAACGAAATAACACCAGAGCACTTAAAAACCCGCTTCCAATGAAATGACCTCAGAGAACATAAAAAACTTTTAGCAATGAAATGACTCCAGAGCACTTAAAAAAGAGCGTTCAATAAAATCACTCCAGAGCAGTTAAAAAAAATCGCTTACAACGACATGACTACAGAGCACTTAAATACCCGCTTCTAACGAAATGACTCCAGAGCACTTAAAAACCCGCTTCCAACGAAATGACTCCAGATCACTTAGAAACCCGCTTCCAACGAAATGAATCAAGATCACGTAAAAACCCGCTTCCAAATAAATGACTCCAGAGAACATAAAGACCCGCTTCCAATGAAATGATTCCAGAGCACTTAAAAAATTGCTTGCAACGAAATGACTCAAGAGCACTTAAAAACCCACTTCCAACAAAATGACTGAAGATCACTTAAAAACCCGCTTCGAAATAAATGACTCCAGAGCACAAAAAAACCTGTTTGCAACGAAATGACTCCTGAGGACTTAGAAACCCGCTTCCAATGAAATGACTCCAGATCACTTAAAAACCCGCTTCCAACAAAATGACCTCACAGCACATAAAAACCCATTTCCAACGAAATCAGTTCAGAGCACTTAGAAACCCGCTTCCAATGAAATGACCCCAGAGCACTTAAAAACCCGCTTCCAACGAAATGACTCCAGAGCACTTAAATACCCTCTTCCAACAAATGACTGAAGAGCATTTACATACCCGCTTCCAAAGAAATGAACCCAGAGCACTTAAAAACCCGATTCCAACTTAATGACCCCAGAGCACTTAAATACCCACTTCTAACGAAATGACCCCAGAACACTTAAAAACCCGCTTCCAACGAAATGACCCCAGAGCACTTAAAAACCCACTTCCAAAGAAATGAAACCAGAGCACTTAAAAACCCGCTTCCAACGAAATGACCCAAGAGCACTTAAAAACCCGCTTCCAACGAAATGACCCCAGAGCACTTAAAAACCTGCTTCCAATGAAATGACCCCAGAGCACTTAAAAACCTGCTTCCAATGAAATGACTGAAGGTCACTTAAAAACCCGCTTCCAAATAAATGACTCCGGAGCATATAAAAACCTGTTTCCTACAAAATAACTCCTGAGCACTTAGAAAACATGCTTCCAATGAAATGACTCCAGAGAACCTAAAAACCTGCTTCCAACTAAACAACTCCAGAGCACTTAAAAACCTGCTAACAAAGAAAGGACACCAGAGAACATAAAAAACTTTTACCAATGAAATGACTCCAGAACACTTAAAAAACAGCATCCAATAAAATGACTCCAGAGCACTTATAAAACCGCTTGCAACGAAATGACTCCAGAGCACTTAAAGACTTGCTTCTAACGAAATGACTCCAGAGCACTTAAAAACCCACTTCCAATGAAATGACTCCAGAGCACTGAAAGACCGGCTTTCAATGAAATGACTTCAGAGCACTGAAAGACCCGCTTCCAATGAAATGAACTCAGAGAACATAAAAACATGTTACCAATGAAATGACTCCAGAGCACTTAAAAACCCGTGTCCAATGAAATGACTCCAGAGCACTAAAAGACCCGCTTCCAACGAAATGACTTCAGAGCACTGAAAGACCTGCTTCCAATGAAATGACTCCAGAACAATTAAAAACCCTCTTCCAAAGAAATGACTCCAGATCACTTAAAAACCCACTTCAAATAAATGACTCCAGAGCACTTAAAGACCCGCTTCCATCGAAATGACTCCAGATCACTTAAAAACCCACTTCCAAAGAAATGACCTCAGAGCACATAAAAACCCGCTTCTAGCGAAATGACTCCAGAGCACTTAGAAACCCGGTTCAAACAAAAGGACACCAGAACACTTAAAAATCCGTTTTCAACGAAATGACTCCAGAGCACTTAAAGACCCTCTTCCAATGATATGACTCGCAAGCACTCAAAAACCTGCTTCCAACGAAATGACTCCAGAGCACTTAAAAACCCTCTTCCAATTAAATGACTCCAGAGCACTTAAAAAACCGCTTGCAATGAAATGATTCCAGAGCACTTAAAGAACTGCTTCCAACGAAAGAAATCAAGATCACTTAAAAATCCACTTCCAACTAAATGACTCCTGATAACTTAAAGACCAGCTTCAAATGAAATGACTCCAGAGCACTTAAAGAACCGCGTCCAACGATATGACTCCAGATCACTTAACTACCTGCTTCCAAAGAAAGGACACCAGAACACATAAAAACCCACTTCCAACTAAATGATTTCAGAGCACATAAAAACCCGTTTCCAACAAAATGACTCCAGAGCACTTAAAAAGCCACTTCCAACGAAATGACTCCAGAGCACTGAAAGACCCGCTTCCAATGAAATGTCTTCAGAGCACTGAAAGACCCGCTTCCAATGAAATGAACTCAAAGAACATAAAACATGTTACCAATGAAATGACTCCAGAGCACTTAAAAACCCGTGTCCAATGAAATGACTCCAGAGCACTAAAAGACCCGCTTCCAACGAAATGACTCCAGAGCACTTAAAAACCCGTGTCCAATGAAATGACTCCAGAGCACTTAAAAAACCACTTGCAACGAAATGACTCCAGATTACTTAAAGACACGCTTCTAACGAGATGACTCCAGAGCAGTTAAAAACCAGCTTCCTATGACATGACTCCAGATCACTTAAAAACCCGCTTCCAATGAAATGACTGAAGATCACTTAAAAACCCACTGCCAACTAAATGACTCCAGAGCACATAAAAACCCGCTTCCTGTGAAATGACTCCAGAGCACTTAGAAAGCCGCTTCCAACAAAATGACTCCAGAGCACTTAAAAATCTGCTTCCAACAAAAGGACACCAGAACACTTAAAAAACCGTTTTCAATGAAATGACTCCAGAGCACTTAAAGACCTGCTTCCAATGATATGACTCCTGAGCACTTAAAAACCTGCTTCCAACGAAATGACTCCAGAGCACTTAAATACCCGCTTCCAATGAAATGAGTCAAGATCACTTAAAAATTGGCTTCAAACGAAATGACTCCCGAGCACTTAAAAACCCTCTTCCAACGAAATGACTCTAGAGCACTTAAAGACCCTTTTCTAATAAAATGACTGCAGAGAACTTAAAAACCCGCTTCCAACAAAAGGACTCAAGATCACTTAAAAACCCGCTTCCAAATAAATGATTCCAGAGCACTTAAAGACCTGCTTCCAACGAAATGACTCCAGAGCACTTAAAAACCCGCTTCCAAAGAAATGACTCCAGATCACTTAAAAACCCACTTCTAACAAAATGACCTCAGAGCACATAAAAACCTGCTTCCTGTGAAATGACTCCTGAGCAATTAGAAACCCGCTTCCAAAAATATGACTCCAGAGCACTTAAAGACCGCTTCCAATGATATGAATCCTGAGCACTTAAAAACCTGATTCCAACGAAATGAATCCAGAGCACTTAAATACCCACTTCCAACAAAATGACTCAAGATCACTTAAAAACTGTCTTCAAACGAAATGACTCCCGAGCACTTAAAAACCCTCTGCCAACGAAATGACTCCAGAGCACTTAAAGACCCGCTTCTAACAAAATGACTGAAGAGAACTTAAAAACCTGCTTCCAACAAAAGGACTCAAGATCACTTAAAAAAACCCACTTCAACTAAATGACTCCAGAGCACTTAAAGACCCGCTTCCATGGAAATGACTCCAGATCACTTAAAAACCCACTTCCAAAGAAATGACCTCAGAGCACATAAAAACACGCTTCCAGCGAAATGACTTCAGAGCACTTAGAAACCCGCTTCCAACAAAAGGACACCAGAACACTTAAAAACCCGTTTCCAACGAAATGACTCCAGAGCACTTAAAGACCCGCTTCTAACAAAATGACTCCAGAGAACTTAAAAACCCGCTTCCAACAAAAGGACTCAAGATCACTTAAAAACCCGCTTCCAACTAAATGACTCCAGAGCACTTAAAGACCTGCTTCTAACGAAATGACTCCAGAGTACTTAAAAACCCGCTTCCAAAGAAATGACTCCAGATCACTTAAAAACCCGCTTCCAACGAAATGACTAAAGATCACTTAAAAACTGGCTTCAAACGACATGACTCCCGAGCACTTAAAAACCCTCTTCCAACAAAATGACTCCAGAGCACTTAAAGACACGCTTCTAACAAAATGACTCCAGAGAACTTCAAAACCTGCTTCCAACAAAAGGACTCAAGATCACTTAAAAACCCACTTCAAACTAAATGACTCCAGAGCACTTAAATAACTGCTTCCAACGAAATGACTCCAGATCACTTAAAAACACACTTCCAAATAAATGACCTGGGAGCACATAAAAACCCGCTTCCAGCGAAATGACTCCAGAGCACTAGAAGACCCGCTTCCAAAAAAATGATTCCACAGCACTTAAAAACCCGCTTCCAAGTAAAGGACACCAGAACACTTAAAAAACTGCTTGCAACGAAATGACTCCAGAGCACTTAAAGAACCACTTCCAACGAAAGAAATCAAGATCACTTAAAAAACCGCTTACAACTAAATGACTCCAGAGCACTTAAAGAACCACTTCAAACGATAAGACTCCAGATCACTTAACATCCTGCTTCCAACGAAAGGACAACAGGACACTTAAAAACCCACTTCCAATGAAATGACATCAGAGCGCATAAAAACCTGTTTCCAACGAAATGAATCAATAACACTGAAAAAACCTGCTTCCAACGAAATGACTCCAGAGCACTTAAAAACCGGCTTCCAACGAAATGACTCCAGAGCTCTAAAAGACCCGCTTCCAATGAAATGACTCCAGAACAATTAAAAAATCGCTTCCAACAAAATGACTGCAGAGCACTTAAAAACCCGCTTCCAATGAAATGACCTCAGAGAACATAAAATCTTGTTACCAATAAAATGACTCCAGAGCACTTAAAAACCCATGTGCAATGAAATGACTCCAGAGCACTTAAAAAACCACTTGCAACGAAATGACTCCAGAGCAGTTAAAAACCAGTTTCCAACAAAATTACTCCAGAGCACTGAAAATCCCGCTTCCAACGAAATGACTCCAGAGCACTTAAAAAGTCGCTTCCAACGAAATGACTCCAGAGCACTAAAAGACCCGCTTCCAATGAAATGTCTCCAGAACAATTAAAAACCCTCTTCCAACGAAATGACTCCAGAGCACTTAAAAACCCGCTTCCAACGAAAGGAATCAAGATCACTTAAAAACCTACTTCCAACTAAATGATTCCAGAGCACTTAAAGACCTGCTTCCAATGAAATGACTCCAGAGCACTTAGAAAACCGCTTTCAACAAAATGACTCCAGAGCACTTAAAAACCCGCTTTCAATAAAAGGACACCAGAACACTTAAAAACCCGTTTTCAACAAAATGACTCCAAAGCACTTAAAAACCCGCTTCGAACAAAAGGACACAGAACACTTAAAAATCTGTTTTCAATGAAATGACTCCAGAGTACTTAAAGACCCGCATCCAATGATATGACTCACGAGCACTCAAAAACCTGCTTCCAACGAAATGACTCCATAGCACTTAAAAACCCTCTTCCAACGAAATGACTCCAGAGCACTTAAAAAACCGCTTGCAACGAAATGACTCCAGAGCACTTAAAGAACCACTTCCAACGAAAGAAATCAAGAATACTTAAAAACCCGCTTACACCTAAATGACTCCAGAGCACTTAAAGACCAGCTTCAAATGAAATGACTCCAGAGCACTTAAAGAACCGCTTCCAACAATATGACTCCAGAACAATTAAAGACCTGCTTCCAACAAAATGACTCCAGAGCACTTAGAAACCCGCTTCCAACAAATGACTCCAGCGCACTTTAAAACCCGCTTTCAACAAAAGGACACCAGAATACTTAAAAACCCGTTTTCATCGAAATGACTCCAGAGCACATAAAGACCAGCTTCAAATGAAATGACTCCAGAGCACTTAAAAACGCGCTTCCAACGAAATGACTCCAGAGTACTTAAAAATCCGCTTCCAACGAAATAACTCCAGAGTCTAAAAGACCCGCTTCTGATAAAATGACTCCAGAACAATTAAAAACCTACTTCCAACGAAATGACTCCAGAGCACTAAAAGACCCGCTTCCAATGAAATGACTCCAGAACAATTAAAAACTCTCTTCCAACGAAATAACTCCAGAGCACTTAAAAAGCCGCCTGCAAAGAAATGACTCCAGATGACAAAAAAACCCATTTCCAACTAAATGAAACCAGAGCACTTAAAGACCCGCATCCAATGAAATGAATCCAGAGCACTTAGAAACCCGCTTCCAACGAAATGACTCCAGAGCACTTAAAGAACCGCTTCCAATGAAATGACTTCAGAGCACTTAAAGACCCGCTTCAAACGAAATGACTCCAGAGCACCTCAAAACCCGCTTCCAAGGAAATAACTCCAGAGCACTTAAAGACCCGCTTCTAACAAAATGACTCTAGAGAACTTAAAAACCCGCTTCCAACAAAAGGACTCAAGATCACTTAAAAACCCACTTCCATAAAACTGACCTCAGAGCACATAAAAACCCGCTTCCAGTGAAATGACTCCAGAGCACTTAGAAACCTGCTTCCAACAAAATGACTCCAGAGCACTTAAAAACCCGCTTCCAACAAAAGGACACCAGAACACTTAAAAACTCGTTTTCAACGAAATGACTCCAGAGAACTTAAAAACCCGCTTCGAACAAAAGGACACCAGAACACTTAAAAATCCGTTTTCATTGAAATGACTCCCGAGCACTTAAAGAACCGCTTCCAATGATATGACTCACGAGCACTCAAAAACCTGCTAACAACGAAATGACTCCAGAGCACTTAAAAACCCTCTTCCAACTAAATGACTCCAGAGCACTTAAAAAACCGCTTGCAACGAAATGACTCCTGAGCACTTAAAGAACCACTTCCCACAAAAGAAATCAAGATTACTTAAAAACCCGCTTACAACTAAATGACTCCAAAGTAATTAAAGACCTGCTTCCAACGAAATGACTCCAGAGCACTTAGAAACCCTCTTCCAACAAATGACTCCAGAGCACCTAAAAACCCGCTTTCAACAAAAGGACACCAGAGCACTTAAAAACCCGTGTCCAATGAAATGACTCCAGAGCACTTAAAAAACCGCTTGCAACGAAATGAATCCAGAGCAGTTAAAAACCCGTTTCCAACAAAATTACTCCAAAGCACTTAAAAACCCGCTTCCAACGAAATGACTCCAGAGCACTTAAAAAGCCGCATCCAACGAAATGCCTCCAGAGCACTAAAAGACCCGCTTCCAATGAAATGACTCCAGAACAATTAAAAACCCTCTTCCAACGAAATGACTCCAGAGCACTTAAAAACCCGCTTACAATGAAATGACTCCAGAGTACTTAAAAAAGAGCCTGCAACGAAATGACTCCAGATGACATAAAAACCCGCTTCCAACTAAATGAATCCAGAGCACTTAAAGACACGCATCCAATGAAATGAATCCAGAGCACTTAAAGATCCACTCCAAACGAAATGTATCCAGAGCACTAAAAACCTGCTTCCAACGAAATGACTCCAGAGCAATTAAAAACCATCTTCCAACGAAATGACTCCAGAGCATTTAAAGACCCGCTTGTAACAAAATGACTCCAGAGAACTTAAAAACCTGCTTCCAACAAAAGGACTCAAGATCACTTAAAAACCCACTTCAAACTAAATGACTCCAGAGCACTTAAAAACCCGCTTCCAACGAAATGAATCCAGAGCTCTTAAAGACCCTCTTCTGTCAAAATGACTCCAGCGCACTTAAAGACCCGTTTCTAACAAATTGACTGCAGAGAACTTAAAAACCCGCTTCCAACAAAAGAACTCAAGATCACTTAAAAACCCACTTCCAAAGAAATGACCTCAGAGCACATAAAAACCTGCTTCCAGTGAAATGAATCCAGAGCACATAGAAACCCGCTTCCAACAAAATGACTCCAGAGCACTTAAAAACCCGCTTCCAACAAAAGGACACCAGAACACTTAAAAACCCTTTTTCAACGAAATGACTCCAGAGCACTTAAAAACCCGCTTCCAATGATATGACTCCAGAGCACTTAAAAACCTGCTTCCAAGAAAATGACTCCAGAGCACTTAAAAACCCTCTTCCAACGACATGACTCCAGAGCACTTAAAAAACGGCTTGCAACGAAATGACTCCAGAGCACTTAAAGATCCCCTTCTAACAAAATGACTCAAGAGCACTTAAAAACCTGCTTCCAACTAAATGACTCCAGAGCACTTAAAGACCCTCTTCCAACGAAATGACTCCAGAGCACTGAAAAACCCGCTTCCAACGAGATGACTCCAGAGGACTTAAATACCCGCTTCCAACGAAATGACCTCAGAAAAAATAAAAACCCGCTTCCAACAAAATAACCTCAGAGCACATTAAAACCCATTTCCAACGAAATGACTCTAGAGCACTTAAATACATGCTTCAAACGAAATGACTCAAGACCACTTAAAAACTGACTTCAAACGAAATGACTCCCGAGCACTTAAAAACCCTCTTCCAACGAAATGACTCCAGAGCACTTAGAAACCCGCTTCCAACAAAATGACTCCAGAGAACTTAAAGACCCGCTTCCAATGAAATGCCCCCTGAGCACTTGAAAACCCTCTTTCAACGAAATGACTCCAGAGCACTTAGAAACCTGCTTCCAACAAAATGACTCCAGAGAACTTAAAGACCCGCTTCCAATGATATGACCCCCGAGCACTTAAAAATCTGCTTCCAACGAAATGATTCCAAATCACTTAAAAACCCACTTCCAACTAAATGACTTCAGAGCACATAAAAACCCGTTTCCAAAGAAATGAATCAATAGCACTGAAAAAACCTGCTTCCAACGAAATGACTCCAGAGCACTTAAAAACCTGCTTCCAATGAAATGACCTCAGAGAACAAAAAAACTTGTTAGCAATGAAATGACTTCAAAGCACTTAAAAACCCCTGTCCAATGAAATGACTCCAGAGCACTTAAAAAACCGCTTGCAACGAAATGACTCCAGAGCACTTAAAGACCCGCTTCTAACGAAATCACTCCAGAGCACTTAAAAACCTGCTTCCAATGAAATGACTCCAGATCACTTAAAAACCTGCTTCCAACTAAGTGACTCCAGAGCACTTAAAGACCCGCTTTTAATGAAATGACTCCAGAGCACTTAAAAACCCGCTTCCAACGAAAGGACTCAAGATCACTTAAAAACCTGCTTCCAACTAAATTACTCTAGAGCACTTAAAGACCCGCTTCCAACGAAATGACTACAGAGCACTTAAAAACCCGCTTCCAGCAAAATGACTCCACAGCACTTAGAAACCCGCTTCCAACAAAATGACTCAAGAGCACTTAAAACCCGCTTCCAACAAAAGGACACCAGAACACCTAAAAACCCGTTTTCAACGAAATGACTCCAGAGCACTTAAAGAACCACTTCCAATGATATTACTCCGGAGCACTTAGAAACTTGCTTCCAACGAAATGACTCCAGAGCACTTAAAAAGCCGCATCAAACGAAATGACAACAGAACAATTAAAAACCCTCTTCCAACGAAATGACTCCAGAGCACTTAAAAACCCGCTTCCAATGAAATGACTCCAGAGTACTTAAAAAACAGCCTGCAACGAAATGACTCCAGATGACATAAAAACCCACTTCCAACTAAATGAATCCAGAGCACTTAAAGACCTGCATCCAATGAAATGAATCCAGAGCACTTAAAGATTCGCTCCAAACGAAATGAAGCCAGAGCACTTAAAAACCTGCTTGCAACGAAATGACTCCAGAGCAATTAAAAACCCACTTCCAACGAAATGACTGCAGACCACTTAAAAACAATATTCCAAAGAAATGACTCCAGAGCACTTAAAAAACTGCTTGCAACGAAATGACTCCAGAGCACTAAAAGACCCGCTTGTGACAAAATGACTCCAGAGCACTTAAAAACCCGCTTCCAACGAAAGGACACCAGAACACTTAAAAATCTGTTTTCAATGAAATAACTCCAGAGCACTTAAAGACCTGCTTCCAATGATATGACTCCCGAGCATTTAAAAACCTGCTTCCAAGGAAATGACTCCAGAGCACTTAAAGACCCGCTTCCAAAGAAATGACTCAATATCACTTAAAAACTTTCTTCAAAAGAAATGATTCCTGAGCACTTAAAAACCCTCTTCCAACGAAATGACTCCAGAGCATTTAAAGACCCGCTTGTAACAAAATGACTCCAGAGGACTTAAAAACCTGCTTCCAACAAAAGGACTCAAGATCACTTAAAAACCCATTTCAAACTAAATGACTCCAGAGCACTTAAAAACCCGCTTCCAACAAAATGAATCCAGAGCTCTTAAAGACCCGCTTCTGACAAAATGACCCCAGGGCACTTAAAGACCCGCTTCTAACAAATTGACTGCAGAGAACTTAAAAACCCGCTTCCAACAAAAGGACTCAAGATCACTTAAAAACCCACTTCCAAAGAAATGACCTCAGAGCACATAAAAACCCGCTTCCAGTGAAATGACTCCAGAGCACATAGAAACCCGCTTCCAACAAAATGACTCCAGAGCACTTAAAAACCCGCTTCCAACAAAAGGACACCAGAACACTTAAAAACCCTTTTTCAACGAAATGTCTCCAGAGCACTTAAAGACCCGATTCCAATGATATCACTCCAGAGCACTTAAAAACCTGCTTCCAAGAAAATGACTCCAGAGCACTTAAAAACCCTCTTCCAACGACATGACTCCAGAGCACTTAAAAAACAGCTTGCTACGAAATGACTCCAGAGCACTTAAAGAACCTCTTCCAACGAAATGACTCCAGAGCACTGAAAAACCCGCTTCCAAGAGATGACTCCAGAGGACTTAAATACCCGCTTCCAACGAAATGACCTCAGAAAACATAAAAACCAGCTTCCAACAAAATAACCTCAGAGCACATAGAAACCCGCTTCCAACAAAATGACTCCAGAGCACTTAAAAACCCGCTTCCAACAAAAGGACACCAGAACACTTAAAAACCCTTTTTCAACGAAATGTCTCCAGAGCACTTAAAGACCCGATTCCAATGATATCCCTCCAGAGCACTTAAAAACCTGCTTCCAAGAAAATGACTCCAGAGCAATTAAAAACCCACTTCCAACGAAATGACTCCAGAGCACTTAAAAACCCGCTTCCAACTAAATGACTCCAGAGCACTTAAAGACCCTCTTCCAACGAAATGACTCCAGAGCATGGAAAAACCCGCTTCCAACGAGATGACTCCAGAGGACTTAAATACCCGCTTCCAACGAAATGACCTCAGAAAAAATAATAACCCGCTTCCAACAAAATAACCTCAGAGCACATTAAAACCCATTTCCAACGAAATTACTCCAGAGCACATGAAAACCCATTTCCAACGAAATGACTCTAGAGCACTTAAATACATGCTTCAAACGAAATGACTCAAAACCACTTAAAAACTGGCTTCAAACGAAATGACTCCCGAGCGCTTAAAAACCCTCTTCCAACGAAATGACTCCAGAGCACTTAGAAACCCGCTTCCAACAAAATGACTCCAGAGAACTTAAAGACCCGCTTCCAATGAAATGACCCCCTAGCACTTAAAAACCCTCTTCCAACGAAATGACTCCAGAGCACTTAGAAACCCGCTTCCAACAAAATGACTCCAGAGAACTTAAAGACCCGCTTCCAATGATATGACCCCCGAGAACTTAAAAATCTGCTTCCAACGAAATGATTCCAAATCACTTAAAAACCCACTTCCAACTAAATGACTTCAGAGCACATAAAAATCCATTTCCAAAGAAAAGAATCAATAGCACTGAAAAAACCTGCTTCCAACGAAATGACTCCAGAGCACTTAAAAACCTGCTTCCAAGAAAATGACTCCAGAACACTTAAAAACCCTATTCCAATGACATGACTCCAGAGCACTTAAAAAACGGCTTGCAACGAAATGACTCCAGAGCACTTAAAGATCCCCTTCTAACAAAATGACTCCAGAGCACTTAAAAACCCGCTTCCAACTAAATGACTCCAGAGCACTTAAAGACCCTCTTCCAAGGAAATGACTCCAGAGCACTGAAAAACCCGCTTCCAACGAGATGACTCCAGAGGACTTAAATACCCGCTTCCAACGAAATGACCTCAGAAAAAATAATAACCCGCTTCCAACAAAATAACCTCAGAGGACATTAAAACCCGTTTCCAACGAAAGGACTCCAGAGCACATGAAAACCCATTTCCAACGAAATGACTCTAGAACACTTAAATACATGCTTCAAACGAAATGACTCAAGACCACTTAAAAACTGGCTTCAAACGAAATGACTCCCGAGCACTTAAAAACCCTCTTCCAACGAAATGACTCCAGAGCACTTAGAAACCCGCTTCCAACAAAATGACTCCAGAGAACTTAAAGACCCGCTTCCAATGAAATGACCCCCTAGCACTTAAAAATCCTCTTCCAATGAAATGACTCCAGAGCACTTAGAAACCCGCTTCCAACAAAATGACTCCAGAGAACTTAAAGACCCGCTTCCAATGATATGACCCGGTAGCACTTAAAAATCTGCTTCCAACGAAATGATTCCAAATCACTTAAAAACCCACTTCCAACTAAATGACTTCAGAGCACATAAAAACCCGTTTCCAAAGAAATGAATCAATAGCACTGAAACAACCTGCTTCCAACGAAATGACTCCAGAGCACTTAAAAACCTGCTTCCAATGAAATGACCTCAGAGAATATAAAAACCTGTTACCAATGAAATGACTCCAGAGCACTTAAAAACCCGTGTCCAATGAAATGACTCCAGAGCACTTAAAAAACCGCTTGCAACGAAATGACTCCAGAGCACTTAAAGACCCACTTCTAACGAAATCACTCCAGAGCACTTAAAAACCCGCTTCCAATGAAATGACTCCAGATCACTTAAAAACCAGCTTCCAACTAAATGACTCCAGAGCACTTAAAGACCCGCTTTTAATGAAATGACTCCAGAGCACTTAAAAACCCCCTTATAATGAAATGACTCCAGAGCACTTAAAAACCTGCTTCCAACGAAAGGACTCAAGATCACTTAAAAACTTGCTTCCAACTAAATGACTCTAGAGCACTTAAAGACCCGCTTCCAACGAAATGACTCCAGAGCATTTAAAAACCCGCTTCCAGCGAAATGACTCCACAGCACTTAGAAACCCGCTTCCAACAAAATGACTCCAGAGCACTTAAAAACCCGCTTCCAACAAAAGGACACCAGAACACCTAAAAACCCGTTTTCAACGAAATGACTCCAGAGCACTTAAAGAACCGCTTCCAATGATATGACTCCCAAGCACTTAAAAACTTGCTTCCAACGAAATGACTCCAGAGCACTTAAAGACCTGCTTCCAAAGAAATGTCTCAAGATCACTTAAAAACTGACTTCAAACGAAATGACTCCCGAGCACTTAAAAACCCTCTTCCAACGAAATGACTCCAGAGCACTTAAAGACCCGCTTCTAACAAAATGACTCCAGAGAACTTAAAAACCTTCTTCCTTCAAAAGGACTCAAGATCACTTAAAAACCCACTTCAAACTAAAAGACTCCAGATCACTTAAAAACCCGCTTCCAACGAAATGAATCCAGAGCACTTAAAAACCTGCTTCCAACGAAAGGACTCCAGAGCAATTAAAAACCCACTTCCAACGAAATGACTGCAGAGCACTTAAAAACACTCTTCCAAAGAAATGACTCCAGAGCACTTAAAAAACTGCTTGCAACGAAATGACTCCAAATCACTTAAAAACCCACTTTCATCGAAATGACCTCAGAGCGCATATAAGCACACTTAAAGCTTAATGACTCCAGAGCACTTAGAAACCCACTTCCAACAAAATGACTCCAGAGCACTTAAAGAACCGCTTCCAACGATATGACTCCAGATCACTTAACAACCTGCTTCCAACGAAAGGACACCAGAACACTAAAAAACCCACTTCCAACGAAATGACTTCAGAGCACATAAAAACCCGTTTCCAACTAAATGAATCAATAGCACTGAAAAAACCTGCTTCCATCGAAATGACTCCAGAGCACTTAAAAACCGCTTCCAATGAAATGACTCCAGAGCACTTAAAAATCAGCTTCCAACGAAATGACTCCAGAGCACTAAAAGAAACGCTTCCAATGAATGACTCCAGAACAATAAAAAACCCGCTTCCAACGAAATGACTCCAGAGCACTTAAAAACCCGCTTCTAATTAAATGATTTCAGAGAACATAAAAAATTGTTACCAATGAAATGACTCCAGAGCACTTCAAAACCCGCTTCCAACGAAATGACTCCAGAGCACTTAAAGACCCGCTTCTAACAAAATGACTCCAGAGAACTTAAAAACCCGCTTCCAACAAAAGGACTCAAGATCACTTAAAAACCCACTTCCAACGAAATGACCTCAAAGCACATAAAAACCCGCTTCCAACGAAATGACTCCAGAGCACTTAAAGACCCGCTTCAAACGAAATGACTCCAGAGCACTTCAAAACCCGCTTCCAAGGAAATGACTCCAGAGCACTTAAAGACCCGCTTCTAACAAAATGACTCCAGAGAACTTAAAAACCCGCTTCCAACAAAAGGACTAAAGATCACTTAAAAACCCACTTCCAACGAAATGACCTCAGAGCACATAAAAACCCGCTTAGAGTGAAATGACTCCAGAGCACTTAGAACCCCACTTCCAACAAAATGACTCCAGAGCACTTAACCCGCTTCCAGAAAAGGATACCAGAACACTTAAAAACCCGTTTTCAATGAAATGACTCCAGAGCACTTAAAGACCGGCTTCCAATGATATGACTCCCGAGCACTTAAAAACCTGCTTCCAAGGAAATGACTCCAGAGCACTTAAAAACCCTCTTCCAACGACATGACTCGAGAGCACTTAAAAAACCGCTTGCAACGAAATGATTCCAGAGCACTTAAAAAGCCGCTTCCAACGAAATGATATCAGAGCACTAAAAGAACTGCTTCCAATGAAATGACTCCAGAACAATTAAAAAACCTCTTCCAACGAAATGACTCCAGAGCACTTAAAATCCCGCTTCCAATGAAATGACTCCAGAGCACTTAGAAACCCGCTTCCAACGAAATGACTCTAGAGCACTTAAAGACCCGCTTCCAACGAAATGACTCCAGAGCACTTAAATACCCTCTTCCAACGAAATGACTCCAGAGCACTTCAAAACCCGCTTCCAAGGAAATGACTCCAGAGCACTTAAAGATCCACTTCTAACAAAATGACTCCAGAGAACTTAAAAACCCGCTTCCAACAAAAGGACTCAAGATCACTTAAAAACCCACTTCCAACGAAATGACCTCAAAGCACATAAAAACCCGCTTCCAACGTAATGACTCCAGAGCACTTAAAGATCTGCTTCTAACAAAATGACTCCAGAGCACTTAAAAACCCGCTTTCAACTAAATTACTCCAGAGCACTTAAAGACCCTCTTCCAACGAAATGACTCCAGAGAATTTAAAAACCCGCTTCCAAAGAAATGACTCCAAAGGACTTAAATAACTGCTTCAAACGAAATGACTCCAGAGCAATTAAATACCTGCTTCCAACGAACTGACACAAGACCACTTAAAAACTGGCTTCAAACGAAATGACTCCTGAGTACTTGAAGACACTCTGCCAACGAAATGACTCCAGAGCACTTAAAGACCCGCTTCTAACAAAATGACTCCAGAGAACTTAAAAACCTGCTTCCAAAAAAGGGACTCAAGATCACTTAAAAACCCATTTCAAACTAAATAACTCCAGAGAACTTAAAGACCCACTTCCAACGAAATGACTCCTGAGCACTTGAAAACCTGCTTCCAAAGAAATGACTCCAGAGCACTTAAAAATCTGCTTCCAAAGAAATGACTCCAGAGCCCTAAAAGACCCGCTTCCGATAGAAATGACTCCAGAACAATTAAAAACCAGCTTCCAACGAAGTGATTCCAGAGCACTTAAAAACCTGCTTCCAATGAAATGACCTCAGAGAACAAAAAAAACTTGTTAGCAATGAAATGACTCCAGAGCACCTAAGGACCCGCTTCTAACGAAATCACTCCAGAGCACTTAAAAAACCCGCTTCCAACGAAATGACTCCAGAGTACTTAAAAATGTGCTTCCAACCAAATGACTCCAGATCACTTAAAAACCCACTTCCAATGAAATGACCTCAGAGCACATAAAAACCTGCTTCCAACAAAATGACTCCAGAGCACTTAAAGAACCGCTTATAATGATATGACTGCAGATCGCTAAACAACCCGATTCCAACGAAAGGACACCAGAACACTTAAAAACCCACTTCCAAAAAATGACCTCAGAGCACATAAAAATCCGCTTCCAAAGAAATGACTCCTGAGCACTAAAAGACCCGCTGCCAATGAAATGACTCCAGAACAATTAAAAACCCGCTTCCAACGAAATGATTCCAGAGCACTTAAAAACCGCTTCCAATGAAATGACCTCAGAGAATATAAAAACCTGTTACCAATGAAATGACTCCAAGCACTTAAAAACCCATGTCCAATGAAATGACTCCAGAGCACTTAAAAAACCGCTTGCAACGACATGACTCCAGATCACATAAAAACCTGCTTCCAACTAAATAAGTCCAGAGCCTTTACAGACCTGCTTCCAATGATATGAATCCAGAGCACTTAAAGACCCGCTCCAAACGAAATGAAGCCAGAGCAATTAAAAACATATTTACAAAGTAATGACTCCAGAGCAATTATAAACCCACTTCCAACGAAATGACTCCAGAGCAATTAAAAACCCTCTTCCAAAGACATGACTCCAGAGCACTTAAAAAACCGCTGGCAACGAAATGACTCCAGAGCACTTAAAGACCCGCTTCTAACAAAATGACTCCAGAGAACTTAAAAACCTGCTTCCAACAAAAGGACTCAAGATCACTTAAAAACCCACTTCAAACTAAATGACTCCAGAGCACATAAAAAGCCACTTCCAGCGAAATGACTCCAGAGCACTTAAAGACCCGCTTCCAACGAAATGACTCCCGAGTACTAAAAACCCGCTTCCAACAAAAGGACACCAGAACACCTAAAAAGCCGTTTTCAACGAAATGACTCCAGAGCACTTAAAGAACCGCTTCCAATTATATTACTCCCGAGCACTTAAAAACCTCCTTCCAATGAAATGACTCCAGAACACTTTAAGACCCGCTTCCAAGGAAATGTCTCAAGATCACTTAAAAATTGGCTTCAAACGAAAGGACTCCCGAGCACTTAAAGACCCTCTTCCAACGAAATGACTCCAGAGCACTTAAAGACCCGCTTCTAACAAAATGACTCCAGAGAACTTAAAAACCTGCTTCCAACAAAAGGACTCAAGATCACTTAAAAACCCACTTCAAACTAAAAGACTCCAGAGCACTTAAAAACCCGCTTCCAACGAAATGAATCTAGAGCACTTAAAAACCCGCTTCCAACGAAATGACTCCAAATCACTTAAAAACCTACTTTCAACGAAATGACCTCAGAGCACATAAAAACACGCTTCCAGCGAAATGACTCCAGAGCACTTAGAAACCCTCTTCCAACAAAATGACTCCAGAGCACTTAAAGAACCGCTTCCAACGATATGACTCTAGATCACTTAACAACCTGCTTCCAAAGAAAGGACACCAGAAAACTTAAAAACCCACTTCCAACTAAATGACTTCAGAGCACATAAAAACCCGTTTCCAAGGAAATGAATCAATAGTACTGAAAAAACCTGCTTCCATCGAAATGACTCTAGAGCACTTAAAAACTTGCTTCCAAAGAAATGACTACAGAGCACTTAAGAAGCCGCTTCCAACGCAATGATATCAGAGCACTAAAGGACCCGCTTCCAATGAAATGACTCCAGAACAATTAAAAACCTGTTCCAAGGAAATAACTCGAGAGCACTTAAAATCCCGCTTCCAAAGAAATGACTCCAGAGCACTTAAAAAACCGCCTGCAACTAAATGACTCCAGATGACATAAAAACCCGTTTCCAACTAAATGACTCCAGAGCACTTAAAGACCCGCTTCCAATGAAATGACTCCAGAACAATTAAAAACCCGCTTCCAACGAAATGACCCCAGAACACTTAAAAACCCGCTTCCAATGAAATGACCTCAGAAAATATAAAAACCTGTTACCAATGAAATGACTCCAGAGCACTTAAAAACCCATGTCCATTGAAATGACTCCAGAGCACTTAAAAAACCGCTTGCAATGACAAGACTCCAGATCACATAAAAACCTGCTTCCAACTAAATAAGTCCAGAGCCTTTACAGACCTGCTTCCAATGAAAGGAATCCAGAGCACGTAAAGACCCGCTCCAAACGAAATGAAGCCAGAGCACTTAAAAACATGTTTACAAAGTAATGTCTCCAGAGCACTTAAAGAACCGCTTCCAACGAAATGACTCCAGAGCAATTAAAATCCCTCTTCGAAAGCCATGACTCCAGAGCACTTAAAAAACCGCTGGCAATGAAATGACTCCAGAGCACTTAAAGACCCGCTTCTAACAAAATGACTCCAGAGAACTTAAAAACCTGCTTCCAACAAAAGGACTCAAGATCACTTAAAAACATACTTCAAACTAAATGACTCCAGAGCACTTAAAGATCAACTTCCAACGAAATGACTCCAGATCACTTAAAAATCCACTTCCAACGAAATGAACTCAGAGCACATAAAAACACGCTTCCAGTGAAATGACTCCAAAGCACTTAGAAACCCACTTCCAAAAAAATGTCTCCAGAGCACTTAAAGAACCGCTTCCAACGATATGACTCCAGATGACTTAACAACCTGCTTCCAACGAAAGGACATCAGAACACCTAAAAACCCACTTCCAACTAAATGACTTCAGAGCACATAAAAACTCGTTTCCAACGAAATGAATCAATAGCACTGAAAAAACCTGCTTCCATCAAATGACTCCAGAGCACTTAAAAACCGCTTCCAACGAAATGACTCCAGAGCACTTAAAAATCTGCTTCCAACGAAATGACTCCAGAGCACTAAAAGAAACGCTTCCAATGAAATGACTCCAGAATAATAAAAAACCCGCTTCCAACGAAATGACTCCAGAGCACTTAAAAACCCGCTTCTAACGAAATGACCTCACTGAACATAAAAAATTGTTACCAATGAAATGACTCCAGAGCACTTAAAAACCCGTGTCCAATGACATGACTCCAGAGCATTTAAAAAACCGCTTGCAACGAAATAACTCCCGAGCAGTTAAAAACGTGTTTCCAACAAAATTACTCCAGAGCACTTAAAAACCCGCTTCCAACGAAATGACTGCAGAGCACTTAAAAAGCCGCTTCCAACGAAATGATATCAGAGCACTAAAAGACCGGCTTCCAATTAAATGACTCCAGAGCACTTAAAAAACTGCCTGCAACGAAATGACTCCAGATGACATAAAAACCCGTTTCCAACTAAATGACTCCAGAGCATGTAAAGACCAGCATCCAATGAAATGAATCCAGAGCACTGAAAGACCCGCTCCAAATGAAATAAAGCCAGAGCACTTAAAAACCTGCTTCCAACGAAATGACTCCAGAGCAATTAAAAACCCACTTCCAACGAAATGACTCCAGAGCACTTAAAAACCCTCGTACAAAGAAATGACTCCAGAGCACTGAAAGTCCCGCTTCTGACAAAATGACTCCAGAGCACATAAAGAACCGCTTCCAACGAAATGACTCCAGAGCACTTAAAAACCCGCTTCCAACAAAATTATTCCAGATCACTTAAAAATCCACCTCCAACGAAATGACCTCAAAGCACATAATAACCCGCTTCCAGCGAAATGACTCCAGAGCACTTGGAAACCCGCTTCCAACGAAATGACTCCAGAGCACTTAAAGAACCGCTTCCAACGAAATGACTCCAGAGCACTTAAAGACCCGCTTCAAACGAAATGACTCCAGAGCACTTCAAAACCCGCTTCCATGGAAATGACTCCAGAGCACTTAAAGACCCGCTTCTAACAAAATGACTCCAGAGAACTTAAAAACCCGCTTCCAACAAAAGGACTAAAGATCACTTAAAAACCCACTTCCAACGAAATAACCTCAGAGCACATAAAAACCCGCTTAGAGTGAAATGACTCCAGAGCACTTAGAAACCCACTTCCAACAAAATGACTCCAGAGCACTTAAAAACCCGCTTCCAGAAAAGGATACCAGAACACTTAAAAACCCGTTTTCAATGAAATGACTCCAGAGCACTTAAAGACCGGCTTCCAATGATATGACTCCCGAGCACTTAAAAACCTGCTTCCAAGGAAATGACTCCAGAGCACTTAAAGATCCACTTCTAACAAAATGACTCCAGAGCACTTAAAAACCCTCTTCCAACGAAATGACTCCAGAGCATTTAAACACCCGCTTCCAACGAAATGACTCCAGAGCACTTAAAGAACTGCTTCCAACGAAATGACTCCAGAGCACTTAAATACCTGCTTCCAACGAAATGACTCAAGACCACTTAAAAACTGGCTTCAAACAAAATGACTCCCGAGCACTTAAAAACCCTCTGCGAAAAAAATGACTCCAGATCACTTAAAGACCTGCTTCTAACAAAATGACTCCAGAGAACTTAAAAACCTGCTTCCAACAAAAGGACTCAAGATCACTTAAAAACCCACTTCAAACTAAATGACTCCAGAGCACTTAAAAACCGCTTCCAACGAAATGACTCCAGAGCACTTAAAAATCCGCTTCCAACGAAATGACTCCAGAGCACTAAAAGAAACGCTTCCAATGAAATGACTCCTGAATAATAAAAAACCCGCTTCCAACGAAATGACTCCAGAGCACTTAAAAACCCGCTTCTAACGAAATGACCTCACTGAACATAAAAAATTGTTACCAATGAAATGACTCCAGAGCACTTAAAAACCCGTGTCCAATGACATGACTCCAGAGCATTTAAAAAACCGCTTGCAACGAAATAACTCCCGAGCAGTTAAAAACGCGTTTCCAACAAAATTACTCCAGAGCACTTAAAAACCCGCTTCCAACGAAATGACTGCAGAGCACTTAAAAAGCCGCTTCCAACGAAATGATATCAGAGCACTAAAAGACCGGCTTCCAATTAAATGACTCCAGAACAATTAAAAACCCACTTCCAACGAAATAACTCCAGAGCACTTAAAATCCCGCTTCCAATGAAATGACTCCAGAGCACTTAAAAAACTGCCTGCAACGAAATGACTCCAGATGACATAAAAACCCGTTTCCAACTAAATGACTCCAGAGCACGTAAAGACCAGCATCCAATGAAATGAATCCAGAGCACTGAAAGACCCGCTCCAAATGAAATAAAGCCAGAGCACTTAAAAACCTGCTTCCAACGAAATGACTCCAGAGCAATTAAAAACCCACTTCCAACGAAATGACTCCAGAGCACTTAAAAACCCTCGTACAAAGAAATGACTCCAGAGCACTGAAAGTCCCGCTTCTGACAAAATGACTCCAGAGCACATAAAGAACCGCTTCCAACGAAATGACTCCAGAGCACTTAAAAACCCGCTTCCAACAAAATTATTCCAGATCACTTAAAAATCCACCTCCAACGAAATGACCTCAAAGCACATAATAACCCGCTTCCAGCGAAATGACTCCAGAGCACTTGGAAACCCGCTGACGAAATGACTCAGAGCACTTAAAGAACCGCTTCCAACGAAATGACTCCAGAGCACTTAAAGACCCGCTTCAAAACGAATGACTCAGAGCACTTCAAAACCCGCTTCAAGGAAATGACTCCAGAGCACTTAAAGACCCGCTTCTAACAAAATGACTCAGAGAACTTAAAAACCGCTTCCAACAAAAGTACTAAAGATCACTTAAAAACCCACTTCCAACGAAATAACCTCAGAGCACATAAAAACCCGCTTAGAGTGAAATGACTCCAGAGCACTTAGAAACCCACTTCCAACAAAATGACTCCAGAGCACTTAAAAACCCGCTTCCAGAAAAGGATACCAGAACACTTAAAAACCCGTTTTCAATGAAATGACTCCAGAGCACTTAAAGACCGGCTTCCAATGATATGACTCCCGAGCACTTAAAAACCTGCTTCCAAGGAAATGACTCCAGAGCACTTAAAAACCCTCTTCCAACGACATGACTCCAGAGCACTTAAAAAACCGCTTGAAACGAAATGACTCCAGAGCACTTAAAGATCCACTTCTAACAAAATGACTCCAGAGCACTTAAAAACCCTCTTCCAACGAAATGACTCCAGAGCATTTAAACACCCGCTTCCAACGAAATGACTCCAGAGCACTTAAAGAACTGCTTCCAACGAAATGACTCCAGAGCACTTAAATACCTGCTTCCAACGAAATGACTCAAGACCACTTAAAAACTGGCTTCAAACAAAATGACTCCCGAGCACTTAAAAACCCTCTGCGAAAAAAATGACTCCAGATCACTTAAAGACCTGCTTCTAACAAAATGACTCCAGAGAACTTAAAAACCTGCTTCCAACAAAAGGACTCAAGATCACTTAAAAACCCACTTCAAACTAAATGACTCCAGAGCAATTAAAGACCTGCTTCCAACGAAATGACTCCTGAGCACTTAAAAACCCGCTTCCAAAGAAATGACTCCAGAGCACTTAAAAATCTGCTTCCAAAGAAATGACTCCAGAGCCCTAAAAGACCCGCTTCTGTTGAAATGACTCCAGAACAATTAAAAACCAGCTTCCAACGAAGTGATTCCAGAGCACTTAAAAACCTGCTTCCAATGAAATGACCTCAGAGTACAAAAAAACTTGTTAGCAATGAAATGACTCCAGAGCGCTTAAAAAGCCCTGTCCAATGAAATGACTCCAGAGCACTTAAAAAACCGCTTGCAACGAAATGACTCCAGAGCACCTAAAGACCCGCTTCTAACGACAACACTCCAGAGCACTTAAAAACCCGCTTCCAACCAAATGACTCCAGATCACTTAAAAACCCACTTCCAACAAAATTACCTCAGAGCACATAAAAAGCCACTTCCAGCGAAATAACGCCAGAGCACTTAGAAACCCACTTCCAACAAAATGACTCCAGAGCACTGAAAAACCCGCTACCAACGAAATGTGCTCAGGGCACATAAAAACCCGTTTCCAACAATATGACTCCAGAGCACTTAGAAACCCACTTCCAAAAAAATGTCTCCAGAGCACTTAAAGAACCGCTTCCAACGATATGACTCCAGATGACTTAACAACCTGCTTCCAACGAAAGGACACCAGAACACCTAAAAACCCACTTCCAACTAAATGACTTCAGAGCATATAAAAACTCGTTTCCAACGAAATGAATCAATAGCACTGAAAAAACCTGCTTCCATCAAATGACTCCAGAGCACTTAAAAACCGCTTCCAACGAAATGACTCCAGAGCACTTAAAAATCCGCTTCCATCAAATTGACTCCAGAGCACTTAAAAACCCGCTTCCAACGAAATGACTCGAGATCACTTAAAAACACGCTTCCGACGAAATGACTCCAGATCACTTAAAAACCTGCTTACAACAAAATGACTCCAGAGCATTTTAAAACCTTCTTCCAATGAAATGACTCCAGAGTACTTAAAGACCCGCTTCCAAAGAAACGACTCCAGAGCACTTAAAAACCTGTTCCCAACGAAATGTCTCCAGAGCACTTAAATACCCGCTTCCAACGAAATGACTCCAGATCACTTAAAAAACCAATTGCAAAGAAATGACTCCAGAGCACTTAGAAACCTGCTGCCAACGAAATGACTCCAGAACACATAAAAACACGTTTCCAACGAAATGACTCCAGAGAAGTTAAATACCAGCTTCAATTGAAATGGCTGCAGAGCACTTAAAAACCCGCTTCCAAGGAAATGACTCCAGATCACTTAAAAACCCGCTTCCAACTAAATGATTCCAGAAGACTTAAAGAACGGCTTCCAACGAAATGACTCCAGATCACTTAAAAACGCACTTCGAACGAAATGACCTCAGAGCACATAAAAACCACCTTCCAGCGAAATGACTCCAGAGCACTTAGAAACCCGCTTTTAACGAAATTACTCCAGAGCACTTAAAAACCGGCTTCCAACGAAATGACTCCAGAGCACTTAAAAACCTGCTTCCAAAGAAATGACCTTAGAGCACATAAAAACCCGTTTCAAACGAACTGACTGCAGAGCACTTAGAAACCCGCTTCCAACGAAATGTCTCCCGAGCACTTCAAAACCTTCTTCCAAAGAAATGAATCCAGAGCACTTTAACACCCGCTTCCAATGAAATTACTCCAGAGCACTTAAAAACCCGTTTCCAAGGAAATGACTCAAAATCACTTAAAAACCCGCTTCCAACTAAATGACTCCAGAGCACTTAAAGACCCGCTTCTAACAAAATGGCTCCAAAGCACTTAAAAACCCGCTTCCAACGAAAGGACTCAAGATCACTTAAAAACCCGCTTCCAAATAATGACTACAGAGTACTGAAAGACCCTCTTCCAACGAAATGACTCCAGAGCACTTAAAAACCTGCTTACAACGAAATGACTCCAGAGTACTTAAAAACCCGCTTCCAAAGAAATGACTCCAGAGCAGTTAAAAACCCGTTTCCAAAAAAATTACTCCAGAGCACTTAAAAACCTGCTTCCAACAAAATGACTCCAGAGCACTTAAAAACCTTCTTCCAATGAAATGACTTCAGAGAACATAAAAACCTGTTACCAATGAAATGACTCAGAGCACTTAAAAAATCGCTTCCAACAAAATGACTCCAGAGCACTTAAAGACCCGCTTCCAACAAAGAGCACCTCAAAGACACGTAAAAAAATCTGAAATGACTCCAGAGCACTTACAAACCTGTGTCCAGTGAAATGACTCCAGATCACTTAAAAAAACCGCTTGCAATGAAATGACTCCAGAGTACTTAAAGACCCACTTCTAAGGAAAGCACTCCAGATCACATAAAAACCCACTTCCAACTAAATGACTCCAGGACGCTTAAAGACCTGCTTCCAATGAAATGACTCCAGAGCCCTTAAAGACCCGCTTTAAATGAAATGACTCCAGAGCACTTAAAAACCCACTTCCAATGAAATTACCTGAGAGCACATAAAAAGCTGTTTCCAATGAAATGACTCCAGAGCACTTAGAAACCTGCTTTCAACGAAATGACTCCAGAGCACTTAAAAACCCTCTTCAAACTAAATGACTCCAGAGCACTTAAAGACCCAATTCTAACAAAATGGCTCCAAAGCACTTAAAAACCCGCTTCCAACGAAAGGACTCAAGATCACTTAAAAACCCGCTTCCAAATAATGACTCCAGAGTACTGAAAGACCCGCTTCCAACGAAATGACTCCAGAGCACTTAAAAACCTGCTCTCAACGAAATGACTCCAGAGCAAATAAAAACCCGCTTCCAGCGAAAGGACTCCAGAGTACTTAAAAACCCGCTTCCAATGAAATGACTCCAGAGCAGTTAAAAACCTTTTTCCAATGAAATGACCTCAGAGAACATACAAAACTGTTACAAATGAAAAGACTCCAGAGCACTTAAAAAATCACTTCCAACAAAATGACTCCAGAGCACTTAAAGACCCGCTTCCAACGAAATGACTCCTGAGCACCTATAAACCCGCCTCAAATGAAATGACTCCAGAGCACTTAAAAACCCGCTTCCAATGAAATGACTCCAGTGCACTTATAAAACCGCTTCCAACGAAATGACCTCAGAGCACATAAAAACCCGCTTTCCACTAAATGACTCCAGAGCACATGAAAACCCGTTTCCAACAAAATGACTCCAGAGCCTTTAAAGACACGCTTCCATCGAAATGACTCCAAAGCACTTAAATATCCGCTTCCAAAGAAATAACTCCAGATCCCTGAAAAACCTGCTTCCAACGAAATGACTCCAGAACATTTAAAAAGCCGCTTCAAACGAAATGATCTCAGAGCACATCAACACCCGTTTCCAACAAATTGACTCCAGAGCACTTCAAATCCTGCTTCCAACGAAATGACTCCAGGGCACATAAAAACTCGCTTGCAACGAAATGATTCCAGAGCACTTATAAAGCTGCTTTCAAGGAAATGACACCTGAGAACTTAATAACAAGCTTCCAACGAAATGACTCCATAGCAATTAAAAACCTGCTTCCAACGGAATGACTCCAGAGCACTTAAAAACCCGCGTCCAACGAAATGACTCCAGAGCAATTAAAAACCTGCTTCCAACGAAATGACTCCAGAGCCCTTCAAAACCCGCTTCCAATGATATGACTCCAGACCACTTAACAACCCGCATCCAACGAAAGGACACCAGAACACTTAAAAACCCACTTCCATACGAAATGACCTCAGAGCACATAAAAACCCGTTTCCAAAGAAATGACTCCAAAGCACTGAAAAAAACCACTTCCAACGAAATGACTCTAGAGCACTTAAAGACCTGCTTCACATGAAACGACTCCAGAGCACTTAAAGAACAGCTTCCAATGATATGACTCCAGATCACTTAACAACCCGCTCCAAAGAAAGGACACCAGAACACTTAAAAACACACTTCCAACGAAATGACTCCAGAGCAGTTAAAAATCCGTTTCCAACAAAATTACTAAAGAACAATTAAAAATCTGCTTACAACAAATGACTCCAGAGCACTTAAAAACCTGCTTCCAATGAAATTACCTCAGAGGACATAAAAACCTGTTACCAACGAAATGACTCCAGAGCACTTAAGACCCTCTTCCAACGAAATGACTCCATAGCACTGATAAAACCCGCTTACAAAAAAAGGACACCAAAACACTTAAAAACCCACTTTCAACGATAAGACCTCAGAACACTTAAAACCCGTTTCCAAAGAAATGACTCCAGATCACATAAAAACCCGCTTCCAACGAAATGACTCCCGAGCAATTAAAAACCCGCTTCCAAGGAAATGACTCCAGAGCAATTAAAAACCTGCTTCCAACGAAATGACTCCAGAGCATTTCAAAACCCGCTTCCAATGATATGAATCCAGATCACTTAACAACCTGCTTCCAACAAAAGGACACCAGAACACTTAAAAACCCACTTCCAAAGAAATGACCTCAGAGCACATAAAAACCTGTTTCCAAAGAAATGACTCCAGAGCACTGAAAAAAGCCACTTCCAATGAATAGACTCCAGAGCACTTAAAGACCTGCTTCACTTGAAACGACTCCAAAGCACTTAAAGAACCTCTTCCAATGATATGACTCCAGATCACTTAACAACCTACTCCAACGAAAGGACACCAATACACTTAAAAACCCACTTCCAACGAAATGACATCAGAGCACATAAAAACCCGTCTCCAACGAAATGACTCCATAGCACTGAAAAATCCTGCTTCCAACAAAATGACTGCAGAGCACTTAAAAACACGCTTCCAACGAAATGACTCCAGAGCAGTTAAAAACCCATTTCCAACAAAATTACTCCAGAACAATTAAAACTCTGCTTCCAACCAAATGACTCCAGAGCACTTAAAAACCTGCTTCCAATGAAATGACCTCAGAGAACATAAAAACCTGTTACCAACGAAATGACTCAAGAGCACTTAAAGACCCTTTTCCAACGAAATGTCTCCAGAGCACTTAAAAACTCACTTCCAACGAAATTACCTCAGAGCATATAAAAAACCTTCTCCAACGAAATGACTCCATAGCACTGATAAAACCCGCTTCCAAGGAAAGGACTCCAGAACACTTAAAAACCACTTCCAACGATATGACCTCAGAACACATAAAAACCCGTTTCTAAAGAAATGACTCCAGAGCACTGAAAAAACCCGCTTCCAACGAAATGATGCCAGAGCACTTTAAAACCCGCTTCCAATGAAATGACTCCAGAACACTTAAAAACCTGCTTCCAAAGGAACGACTCCAGAGCACTTAAAGCCACACTTCCAACGAAATGAGTCCAGAGCACTTAAACACCCAGTTCAAACGAAAGGACAAGAGAACACTTAAAATCCCCATTCCAATGAAATGACCTCAGAGCACATAAAAACTCATTTCCAACGAAATGACTCCAGAGCACTCAAAAAACCCGCTTGCAACAAAATGACTCCAGATCATGTAAAAACCCGCTTCGAACAAAATGACTCCAGATCACTTAAAAACCCCCTTCCAACGAAATGAATCCAGAGCACTTAAAGACCCGCTTCCAACGAAATGACTCCAGAGCAATTAAAAACCCGCTTCCAACCAAATGACTCCAGATCACTTAAAAACCTGCTTCCAACGAAATGACCTCAGAGCACATAAAAACTCATTTCCAACAAAATGACTCCCGAGCACTGAAAAAACCCGGTTCCAACAAAATGACTCCAGATCATGTAAAAACCCGCTTACAAAGAAATAACTCCAGATCACTTAAAGACCCGCTTCCAACGAAATGACTCCAGATCACTTAAATACCCACTTCCAACCAAATGACTCCAAAGCACTTGAAAACCCACTTCCAAAGAAATAACCTCAGAGCACATAAAAACCCGTTTCCAAAGAAATGACTCCAGAGCACTTAAATATCCGCTTCCAACGAAATGACTCCAGAACACTTAAAGACCCACTTCCAACGAAATGACTCCAGAGCACTTAAAGACCCACTTCCATGGAAATGACTCCAGAGCACTTAAATACCTGCTTCCAACGAAATTACTCCAGAGCACTTAAAAAACCGCTTGCAACGAAATGACTCCAGAGCACTTAAATACCCGCTTCCAACGAAATGACTCCAGAAAAGTTAAAGACCTGCTTCCAACGAAATGACTCCAGAGCACTTAAAAACCCACTTCCATCGAAATGACTCCAGAGCACATAAAAACCCGTTTCCAAAATAATGACTCCAGAGCACTGAAAAAACCCGCTTCCAACGAAATGACTCCAGAGCACTTTAAAATCAACTTCCAAAGAAATGAATCCAGAGCATTTAAAGACCCGCTTCCAACGAAATGAATCCAGAGCACTTAAAGACCCGATTCTGACGATATGACTCCAGATCACTTAAAAACCTGCTTCCAACAAATTGACCTCAGAGCACATAAAAACTCATTTCCAACGAAATGACTCCAGAGCACTGAAAAAACCTGCTTCCAACGAAATGACGCCAGACCACTTTAAAACCCGCCTCCAACGAAATGACTCCAAAGCACTCATAACCCGCTTCCGACGAAATGACCTCAGAGCACATAAAAACCGGCTTCCAAAGAAATAACCTCAGAGCACATTAAAACCCGTTTCCAACTAAATGACTCCAGAGCACTTAAAAATCTGCTTCCAACGAAATGAGTCCAGAGCACTTAAAGACCTGCTTGCAAGGAAAGGACTCCTGAGCACACGAAAACCCTTTTCCATCCAAATGACTCCAAAGCACTTAAATATCCGCTTCCAAGGAAATAACTCCAGATCCCTTAAAAACCAGTTTTCAATGAAATTACTCCAGAGCACTTAAAAACCCACTTCCAACGAAATGACTACTGAGCACATAAAAAACCGCTTGCAATGAAATGACTCCAGAGCACTGAAAGACACTCTTCTAACGAAATGACTCCTGAGCACTTAAAAATCAGCTTCCAACGAAATGAGTGAAGATCCCTTAAAAATCCACTTCCAACTAAATGACTCCAGAGCACATAAAAACCCGTTTCCAACGAAATTACTCCAGAACACTGAAAAAAACCGGCTTTCAACGAAATGACTCCAGAGCACTTAAAGACCTGCTTCCAACGAAATGACTCCAGAGCACTTAAAAACACACTTCCAACGAAATGACTCAAGATCACTTAAAAACGCGCTTCCAGCTAAATGACTCCAGAGCACTGAAAGACCCGCATCCAACGAAATGACTCCAGAGCAGTTAAAAACCCACTTCCAAGGAAATGACTGCAGATCAATTAAAAACCCGCTTCCAACAAAATGACCTCAGAGCACATAAAAACCCGCTTCCAATGAAATCACTCGAGAGCAGTTAGAAACCCGCTTCCAACGAAATGACACAACATCATTTAAAAACCCTCTTCCAAATAAATGACTCCAGAGCACATAAAAATCTGTTTCCAACGAAATGACTCAAGATCACTTAAAAACCCACTTCCAGCTAAATGACTCCAGAGCACTTAAAAACCCGCTTCCAATCAAATGACTCCAGAGAAGTTAAAGACCCGCATCCAAGGAAATGACTCCAGAGCACATAAAAACCCACTTCCAACGAAATAACCTCTGAGCACATTAAAACCTGTTTCCAACGAAATGACTCAACATCATTTAAAAAACCGCTTACAACGAAATGACTCCAGATTACTTAAACACCCGCTTCCAAAAAATGAAGGCAGAGCACTTAACAACCGGCTTCCGACGAAATGACCTCAGAGCACATAAAAACCCGTTTCCATGGAAATGACTCTACAGCACTAAAAAACCGTCTTCCAAGGAAAGGACTCCAGAGTACTTAAAGCCCCGCTTACAACGAAATGACTCCAGAGCACTTAAATACCCACTTCAAAAGAAATGACTCCAGAGCACTTAAAAACCCGCCTCCAACGAAATGACTCCAGAGCACTCATAACCCGCTTCCGACGAAATGACCTCAGAGCACATAAAAACCTGCTTCCAACGAAATAACCTCAGAGCACATTAAAACCCGTTTCCAACTAAATGACTCCAGAGCACTTAAAAATCTGCTTCCAACGAAATGATTCCAGAGCACTTAAAAACCTGCTTGCCACGAAATGAGTCCAGAGCACTTAAAGACCCGCTTGCAAGGAAAGGACTCCTGAGCACACGAAAACCCTTTTCCATCCAAATGACTTTAAAGCACTTAAATATCCGCTTCCAAGGAAATAACTCCAGATCCCTTAAAAACCAGTTTTCAATGAAATTACTCCAGAGCACTTAAAAACCCACTTCCAACGAAATGACTACTGAGAACATAAAAAACCGCTTGCAATGAAATGACACCAGAGCACTGAAAGACACTCTTCTAACGAAATGACTCCAGAGCACTTAAAAATCCGCTTCCAATGAAATGAGTGAAGATCCCTTAAAAATCCACTTCCAACAAAATGACTCCAGAGCACATAAAAACCCGTTTCCAACGAAATTACTCCAGAACACTGAAAAAACCGGCTTTCAATGAAATGACTCCAGAGCACTTAAAAACACGCTTCCAACGAAATGACTCAAGATCACTTAAAAACGCGCTTCCAGCTAAATGACTCCAGAGCACTGAAAGACCCGCATCCAAAGAAATGACTCCAGAGCAGTTAAAAACCCACTTCCAAAGAAATGACTGCAGATCAATTAAAAACCTGCTTCCAACAAAATGACCTCAGAGCACATAAAAACCCGCTTCCAATGAAATCACTCGAGAGCACTTAGAAACCCGCTTCCAACGAAATGACACAACATCATTTAAAAACCCGCTTCCAACTAAAGGACTCCAGAGCACATAAAAACCCGCTTCCAACGAAATGACCTCAGAGCACATAAAAACCCGCTTCCAACGAAATGACTCAACATCATTTAAAAAACCGCTTACAACAAAATGACTCCAGATTACTTAAACACCCGCTTCCAAAGAAATGAATGCAGAGCACTTAAAAACCCGCTTCCAACGAAATGACCTCAGAGCACATAAAAACCCATTTTCAAATAAATGAATCCAGAGCACTTACAAATCCTCTTCCAACGAAATGATACCAGAGCACTTAAAAACCCGCTTGCCATGAAATGAGTCCAGAGCACTTAAAGACCCGCTTGCAAGGAAAGGACTCCTGAGCACACTCAAACCCTTTTCCATCCAAATGACTCCAAAGCACTTAAATATCTGCTTCCAAGGAAATAACTCCAGATCCCTTAAAAACCAGTTTTCAACGAAATTACTCCAGAGCACTTAAAAACCCACTTCCAACAAAATGACTACTGAGCACATAAAAAACCGCTTGCAATGAAATGACTCCAGAGCACTGAAAGACACTCTTCTAACGAAATGACTCCTGAGCACTTAAAAATCAGCTTCCAAGGAAATGAGTGAAGATCCCTTAAAAACCCACTTCCAACAAAATGACTCCAGAGCACATAAAAACCCGTTTCCAACCAAATTACTCCAGAACACTGAAAAAACCGGCTTTCAACGAAATGACTCCTGAGCACTTAAAAACCCGCTTCCAACGAAATGACTCCACAGCACTTAAAAATCCACTTCCAACGAAATGACTCCAGAGCACTTAAAAACATGCTTCCAACGAAATGACTCAAGATCACTTAAAAACCCACTTCGAGCTAAATGAGTCCAGAGCACTTAAAGACCCGCATCCAACGAAATGACTCCAGAGCACTTAAAAACCCACTTCCAAGGAAATGACTCCAGATCAATTAAAGACCCGCTTCCAACGAAATGACCTCAGAGCACATAAAAACGTGCTTCCAACGAAATCACTCCAGAGCACTTAGAAACCCGCTTCCAACGAAATGACTCAACATCATTTAAAAACCCGCTTCCAACGAAAGGACTCCAGATCACTTAAACACCCGCTTCCAAAGAAATGAATCCAGAGCACTTAAAAACCCTCTTCCAACGAAATGACTCCAGAGCACTTAGTAACCCGCTTCAAATGAAATTATTCCAGTTCATTTAAAAACCCACTTCCAACGAAATGACTCCAGGGCATTTAAAAACCCGCTTGCAACGAACTGTCTCCAGAGCACTTAAAAACCCACTTTCAACGAAATGATTGCAGAGCACTTAAACACTGACATACAACAAATGACTCCAGAGCACTTAAAAACCTGCATCCAACAAAATGACTCCAGAGCACTTAAAAACCCGCTTCCAACGAAATGACACCAGAGCACTTAAAAAACTGCTTCAAATGGAATGACTGAGAAGTATGTAAAAACCCACTTACAAGGTAATGACTAAAGAGCACATGAAAACTCGCTTGCAATGAAATGACTCCAGAGCACTTAAAAACCTGACTCCAAACACTAAATGACCCCAGAGCACTTAAAAAAACCCGCTTTCAACAAAATGACTCCAGAACACTTAAAAACCCGCTTCCACCGAAATGACTCCAGAGCACTTAAAAACCCGCTTGCAACGAAATGACTCCAGAGCACGTAAAAACCTGCTTCCAACGAAATGACTCCAGAGCACTTAAAAACCTGCTTCCAACGAAATGACTCCAGAGCAATTAAAAACCTGATTCCAACGAAATGACTCCAGAACATTTAAAAACCGCTTCCAACGAAATGACTCAGAACATTTAAAAACCACCAAACATTTCAGAGCACATAAACACCCATTTCCAACGAAGTGACTCCAGACTTCAAATCCGGCTTCCAACGAAATGACTCCAGGGCACATAAAAACTCGCTTGCAACGAAATGACTCCAGAGCACTTATAAACCTGCTCTCAAGGAAATGACTTCTGAGCACTTAATAACCCGCTTCCAACAAAAAGACTCCAGAGCAATTAAAAACCCGCGTGAAAGGAAATGACTCCAGAACACTTAAAAACCTGCTTCTAACGAAATGACTCCAGAGTACTTAATAACCTGCTTCAAATGAAATTATTCCAGATCACTTAAAAACCCACTTCCAACGAAATGACTCCAGGGCATTTAAAAACCCGCTTGCAACGAACTGTCTCCAGAGCACTTAAAAACCTGCTTTCAACGAAATGATTCCAGAGCACTTAAAAACCTGCTTCCAAATAAATAGCTCCAGAGTACTTAAAAACCCGCTTCCAACGAACTGAATCCAGAGCACTTAAAAATCTGCATCCAACAAAATGACTCCAGAGCACTTAAAAACCCATTTGAAACGAAATGACTCCTGAGCACTTAATAAGCAGTTTCCAACGAAATGACTCCAGAGCACTTAAAAACCCGCTTCAAATGGAATGACTGAGAAGTATGTAAAAACCTGCTTTAAACGAAATGACCTCAGAGCACTTAAAAACCCGCTTCCAATGAAATGATTCCAGAGCACTTAAAAACCCGCATCCAACGAAATGACACCAGAGCACTTAAAAACCTGCATCCAACAAAATGACTCCAGAGCACTTAAAAACCCACTTCCAACGAAATGACACCAGAGCACTTAAAAAACTGCTTCAAATGGAATGACTGAGAAGTATGTAAAAACCTGCTTACAACGAAATGACTAAAGAGCATATAAAAATTCATTTGCAATGAAATGACTCCAGAGCACTTAAAAACCCGCATCCAACGAAATGAGTCCAGAGCACTTAAAAACTAGCTTTCAACGAAATGACTCCTGAACACTTAAAAACCTGCTTCCACCGAAATGACTCCAGAGCACTTAAAAACCTGCTTGCAACGAAATGACTCCAGAGCACTTAAAAACCCGCATCCAACAAAATGACTCCAGATCACTTAAAAACCCGCTTCCAACGAAATGACTCCAGAGCACTCAAAAACCCTCTTCCAACGAAATGACCTCAGAGCACATAAAAACCCGTTTCCAACGAAATGACTCCAGAGCACGTAAAAACCTGCTTCCTACAAAATGACTCCAGAGCACATTAAAACCCGTTTCCAACGAAATGACTCAACATCATTTAAAAATACAGCTTACAACGAAATGACTCCAGATTACTTAAACACCCGCTTCCAAAGAAATGACTCCAGAGCACTTAAAAACCCGCCTCCAACGAGATGACTCCAGAGCACTCATAAACCCGCTTCCAACGAAATGACTCCAGAGCACTTAAAAAACCACTTGCAAAGAAATTACTCCAGATCACTTAAAAACCCGCTTCTAACAAAATGACTCCAGAGCACTCAAAAACCCGCTTCTATCGAAATGAGTCAAGATCACTTAAAATCCCACTTCCCCCTAAATGACTCCAGAGTATTTAACAACCCGCTTCCAACGAAATGACTCCAGAGCACTTAACAACCCACTTCCAGGGAAATGACTCCAGATCACTTAAAAACCCACTTCAAATGAAATGAATCCAGAGCACTTAAAAACCCGCTCCCCACAAAATGACCTCAAAGCACATAAAAACCCGTTTCCATCTAAATGACTCCTCAGAACTTAAAAACCCTCTTCCTACGAAACGACTCCAGAGTACTTAAAGACATGCTTACAATGAAATGACTCCAGAGCACTTAAAAACCTGCTTCCAACGAAATGACTCCAGTGCACTTAAAGAACTGCTTCCATTGAAATGACTCCAAAGTACTTAAATACCTGCTTCCAACGAAATAACTCCAGATCCATTAAAAACCCGCTTCCAACGAAAAGACTCCTGAGCACTTAAAAATCAGCTTCCAATGAAATGACATCAGAGCACATAAAAACCCGTTTCCAACGAAATGACTCCAGAGCACTTAAAAACCCGCTTCCAACGAAATGACTCCAGAGCACTTAAAAAACCGTTTACAACTAAATGACTCCAGAGCACTAAAAGACCCGCTTCCAATGAAATGACCTCAGAGAAGATAAAAACCTGTTACCAATTAAATGACTCCAGAGCACTTAAAAACCCCCGTCCAATGAAATGACTCCAGAACACTTAAAGACCCGCTTCTAATGAAATGACTCCAGAGCACTTAAAAACCTGCTTTCAACGAAATGACTGAAGATCAATTAAAAACCAGCTTCCAACTAAATGACTCCAGAGAACTTAAAGACCCGCTTCCAACGAAATGACTCCAGAGCACTTAAAAACCCGCTTCCAACGAAATGACTCCTGATCACTTAAAAATCTGCTTCCAACCAAATGAACTCAGAGCACATAAAAACCCATTTCCAAAAAAATGACTCCAGAGCACTAAAATCCTGCTTCCAATGAAACGACTCCAGAGCACTTAAAGGCCCTTTTCAAACAAAATGACTTCAGAGCACTTAAAAACCTGCTTCCAACGAAATGACTCGAGATCATTACAAAACCTGCTTCAAACAAAATGACTCCAGATCACTTAAAAAACTGCTTCCATCGACATGAATCCAGAGCACATTAAAACCTGCTTCCAACGAAATGACCTCAGAGCACATAAAAAACCGTTTCCAACGAAATGACTCCACAGCACTTAAAAACCCTCTTCCAACGAAACGACTACAGAGTACTTAAAGACCCGCTTACAACGAAATGACTCCAGAGCACTTAAATACACACTTCTAACAAAATGACTACAGATCCCTTAAAGACCTGCTTCAAACAAAATGACTTCTGAGCACTTAAAACCCCGCTTCCAACGAAATGATCTCAGAGCACATAAAAACACGTTTATATCGAAATGACTCCACAGAACTTAAAAACCATCTTCCTATTATATGACTCCTGAGTACTTAAAGACCCGCTTACAACGAAATGACTCCAGAGCACTTAAATACCCACTTCTAACGAAATGACTCCAGATCACTTAAAAACCCGCTTCCAACGAAATGACTCCAGAGCACCTATAAACCCGCCTCAAACGAAATGACTCCAGAGCACTTAAAAACCCGCTTCCATTGAAATGACTCCAGAGCACTTATAAAACCACTTCCAACGAAATGACCTCAGAGCACATAAAAACCCGCTTTCCACTAAATGACTCCAGAGCACATGAAAACCCGTTTCCAACGAAATGACTCCAGAGCCTTTAAAGACACGCTTCCATCGAAATGACTCCAAAGCACTTAAATATCTGCTTCCAAAGAAATAACTCCAGATCCCTGAAAAACCTGCTTCCAACGAAATGACTCCAGAGCACTTAAAATCCTGCTTCCAACAAAATGACTCCAAAACATTTAACAAGCCGCTTCAAACGAAATGATCTCAGAGCACATCAACACCCATTTCCAACAAATTGACTCCAGAGCACTTCAAATCCTGCTTCCAACGAAATGACTCGAGGGCACATAAAAACTCGCTTGCAACGAAATGACTCCAGAGCACTTATAAACCTGCTTTCAAGGAAATGACTCCTGAGCACTTAATAACAAGCTTCCAACAAAAAGACTCCATAGCAATTAAACCACTTGAAAGGAAATGACTCCAGAACACTTAAAAACCTGCTTCTAACGAAATGACTCCAGAGCACTTAATAACCTGCTTCAAATGAAATTATTCCAGATCACTTAAAAACCCACTTCCAAAGAAATGACTCCAGGGCATTTAAAAACCCGCTTGCAACGAACTGACTCCAGAGCACTTAAAAACCCGCTTTCAACGAAATGATTCCAGAGCACTTAAAAACCTGCTTCCAAATAAATAGCTCCAGAGTACTTAAAAACCCGCTTCCAACGAACTGAATCCAGAGCACTTAAAAATCTGCATCCAACAAAATGACTCCAGAGCACTTAAAAACCCATTTGAAACGAAATGACTCCAGAGCACTTAGGAACCAGCTTCAAATGAAATTATTCCAGATCACTTAAAAACCCACTTCCAACGAAATGACTCCAGGGCATTTAAAAACCAGCTTGCAATGAACTTACTCCAGAGTACTTAAAAACCCACTTTCAACGAAATGATTCCAGAGCACTTAAACACCCACATACAACAAACTGACTCCAGAGCACTTAAAAACCCGCTTCCAACAAAATGACTCCAGAACACTTAAAAACCAGCTTTAAACGAAATGACCTTAGAGCACATAAAAACCCGTTTCCAAAGAAATGACTCCAGAACATTTAAAAACCCGCACCCAACGAAATGACACCAGAGCACTTAAAAACCTGCTTCAAATGGAATGACTGAGAAGTATGTAAAAACCCACTTCAAGCTAAGTGACTCCACAGAATTTAAAAACCCGTTTCAAATATAATGATTCCAGAGCACTTAAAAAAAAAAACTGCTTCCAACGAAATGACTCCAGAGCACTTAAACACCCAAATCCAATGCAATGACTCCAGAACACTTAAAAACCAGTTTTTAATGACATGACTCCAGAACACTTAAAAACCCGCTTCCAACGAAATGACTCCAGAGCATTTAAAATCCTGCTTCCAACAAAATGACTCCTGAGCACTTAATAAGCAGCTTCCAACGAAATGACTCCAGAGCACTTAAAAACCCGCTTCAAATGGAATGACTGAGAAGTATGTAAAAACCTGCTTTAAACGAAATGACCTCAGAGCACTTAAAAAACCGCTTCCAATGAAATGATTCCAGAGCACTTAAAAACCCGCTTGCAATGAAATGACGCCAGAGCACTTAAAAACCTGCTTCAAATTGAATGACTGAGAAGTATGTAAAAAACCACTTGAAGTTAAGTGACTCCAGAGAACTTAAAAACCCGCATCCAACGAAATGACTCCAGAACACTTAAAAACCAGTTTCCAATGACATGACCCGAGAGCACTTAAAAACCACTTCAAATGGAATGACTGAGAAGTATGTAAAAACCCGCTTGAAGCAAAGTGGCTCCAGAGAACTTAAAATCCCGTTTCCAATATAATGATTCCAGAGGACTTAAAAACCCGCTTGCAACAAAATGACTCCAGAGCACTTAGTAACCCGCTTCAAATGAAATTATTCCAGATCACTTAAAAACCCACTTCCAACGAAATGACTCCAAGGCATTTAAAAAGCCGCCTGCAACGAACTTACTCCAGAGCACTTAAAAACCCACTTTCAACAAAATGATTGGAGAGCACTTAAACACCCACATACAACAAAATGACTCCAGAGTACTTAAAAACCTGCATCCAACAGAATGACTCCAGAGCACTTAAAAACCCGCTTCCAACGAAATGACACCAGAGCACTTAAAATCCTGCTTCCAACGAAATGACACCAGAGCATTCAAAAAACTGCTTCAGATGGAATGACTGAGAAGTATATAAAAACCCGCTTACAACGAAATGACTAAAGAGCACATAAAAACTTGCTTGCAATGAAATGAATCCAGAGCACTTAAAAACTGGCTTTCAACGAAATGACTCCAGAACACTTAAAAACCCGCTTCCACCGAAATGACTCCAGAGCACTTAAAAATCCGCTTGCAATGAAATGACTCCAGAGTACTTAAAAACCTGCTTCCAATGAAATGACTCCTGAGCACTTAAAAACCTGCTTCCAACGAAATGACTCCAGAGCACTTAAAATCCTGCTTCCAACGAAATGACTCCAGAACATTTAAAAACCCGCTTCCACCGAAATCACTCCAGAGCACTTAAAAACCCGCTTGCAACGAAATGACTCCAGAGCACTTAAAAACCTGCTTCCAACGAAATGACTCCAGAGCAATTAAAAACCCGCTTCCACCGAAATGACTCCAGAACATTTAAAAAGCCGCTTCAAACGAAATGATCTCAGAGCACATAAACACCCATTTCCAACGAAGTGACTCCAGACTTCAAATCCGGCTTCCAACGAAATGACTCCAGGGCACATAAAAACTCGCTTGCAACGAAATGACTCCAGAGCACTTATAAACCTGCTCTCAAGGAAATGACTTCAGAGCACTTAAAAACCCGCTTCCAACAAAAAGACTCCAGAGCAATTAAAAACCCAGCTTGAAATAAAAATGACTCCAGAACACTTAAAAACCTGCTTCTAACTAAATGACTCCAGAGTACTTAAAAACCTGCTTCAAATGAAATTATTCCAGAAAAAACTAAATGACTCCAGAGCACAAAAAACCCACTTCCAAAAATGACTCCAGGGCATTTAAAAACCCATTTCTTGACTCAATGAAATGAATCCAGAGCACTTAAAAACCTGCATCCAACAAAATGATTCCAGAGCACTTAAAAAAACCTGCTTCAAATGGAATAGCTCTGAGTACTTAAAAACCCGCTTCCAAACGAACTGACCTCAGAGCACTTAAAAATCTGCATCCAACAAAATGATTCCAGAGCATTTAAAAACCCATTTGAAACGAAATGACTCCTGAGCACTTAAAAACCCGCTTAAATGAAATGACTCAGAGCACTTAAAAACAGATCACTTAAAACCCACTTCCAAATGAAATGACTCCAGGGCATTTAAAAACCCGCTTCAAATGGAATGACTCAGAAGCACGTAAAAACCCACTTTCAACGAAATGATTCCAGAGCACTTAAACACCCACATACAACAAAATGACTCCAGAGCACTTAAAAACCTGCATCCAACAAAATGACTCCAGAGCACTTAAAAACTTGCTTTCAAAGAAATGACTCCAGAGCACTTAAAAACCCACATCCAACAAAATGACGCCAGAGCACTTAAAAACCTGCTTCAAATGGAATGACTGAGAAGTATATAAAAACCCACTTGAAGCTAAGTGACTCCAGAGAACTTAAAAACCCATTTCTAATATAATGATTCCAGAGCACTTAAAAACCCGCTTGCAACGAAATGACTCCAGAGCACTTAAAAACCCGCATCCAACGAAATGACTCCAGAACACTTAAAAACCAGTTTCTAATGACATGACTCCAGAACACTTAAAAACCCGCTTCCAACGAAATGACTCCTGAGCACTTAATAAGCAGCTTCCAACGAAATGACTCCAGAGCACTTAAAAACCCGCTTCAAATGGAATGACTGAGAATTATGTAAAAATCCTCTTTAAACCAAATGAGCTCAGAGCACTTAAAAACCCGGTTCCAAAGAAATGATTCCAGAGCACTTAAAAACCCGCATCCAACGAAATGACCCCTGAGCACTTAAAAACCTGCTTCAAATGGAATGACTCAACATCATTTAAAAACCGATTGAAACTAAAAAACCCGACTCCAGAGAACTTAAAAACCCCGCATCCAAAGAAATGACTCCAGACCACTTAAAAACCAGTTTCAATGACATGACTCCAGAAAACACTTAAAAACCCAGAGCACAAAAAACCTGGAAATGACTCCAGAAGTTAAAAACCCGCTTCCAAAGAAATGACTCCAGAGAACTTAAAAACCCGTTTCCAATATAATGATTCCAGAGCACTTAAAAACCCTCTTCCAACGAAATGAGTCCAGAGCACTTAAAAACCCGCTTAAAACCAAATGAAATGACTCAGAGATCACTTAAAACCCGCTTTAAAACCTGAAATGATTCCAGTTCATTTAAAAACCCACTTCCAATGAAATGACTCCAGAGCATTTAAAAACCCACTTCCAGAAATGAACTGTCTCCAGAGCACTTAAAAACCCACTTTCAACTCCAGAGAAATGATTGACAGAGCACTTAAAAACCCGACATACAACAAATGACTCCAGAGCACATAAAAAACCTGCATCCAACAAATGACTCCAGAGCACTTAAAAACCCGCTTCCAACGGAATGACTCCAGAGTACTTAAAAACCCGCTTCAAATGGAAATGAAATGACTCCAGTTCATTTAAAAACCCACTTCCAACGAAATGACTCCAGGGCATTTAAAAACCCGCTTGCAACGAACTGTCTCCAGAGCACTTAAAAACCCACTTTCAACGAAATGATTGCAGAGCACTTAAACACTGACATACAACAAATGACTCCAGAGCACTTAAAAACCTGCATCCAACAAAATGACTCCAGAGCACTTAAAAACCCGCTTCCAACGAAATGACACCAGAGTACTTAAAAAACTGCTTCAAATGGAATGACTGAGAAGTATGTAAAAACCCGCTTACAAGGTAATGACTAAAGAGCACATGAAAACTCGCTTGCAATGAAATGACTCCAGAGCACTTAAAAACCTGCATCCAACGAAATGAGTCCAGAGCACTTAAAAACTAGCTTTCAACAAAATGACTCCAGAACCCTTAAAAAGCCGCTTCCACCGAAATGATTCCAGAGCACTTAAAAACCCGCTTTCAAATGAAATGACTCCAGAGCACTTAAAAACCTGCTTTAAAACGAAATGACTCCAGAGCACTTAAAAACCCATTTCCAACGAAATGACTCCAGAGCACTTAAAAACCTGCTTTCAACGAAATGACTCCAGAGCACTTAAAAACCCTCTTCAAACAAAATGACTCCAGAGCACTTAAAAACCCGCTTCCAACGAAATGACTCCAGAGCACTTAAAAACCTGCTTCCAACATCCAAAATGACTCCAGAGCAAAAACCTTAAATCTAAATGACTCCAAACTGCTTCCAACAAAATGACTCCAGAACATTTAAAAACCCGCTTCAAACAACAAAATGATCTCAGAGCACATAAAACCTGCCCATTTTCCAGAGCACTTAAAAACAAAATGACTCCAGACTTCAAAAAACGACTTCCAAAAAACCTGCTTAAAATGACTCCAGGGCACATAAAACCTGCTTAAAACGAAAAATGACTCCAGAGCACTTAAAAACCTGCTTTCAAAAAATGACTCCAGAACACTTAAAAACCAGCTTCCAACAAAAAGACTCCAGAGCAATTAAAAACCAGCGTGAAACGAAATGACTCAGAACACTTAAAAACCCACTTCTAAATGACTCAATGACCTCTTCCAAACAAAATGACTTAATAACCTAAAAAGCCAAACGAAATGATCTCAGAGACTAAACAGAGAACTTAAAAAACCAATGAAAAATTATTCCAGATCACTTAAAAACCCACTTCCAAGAGAAATGACTCCAGAATGACTCAGGGCATTTAAAAACCCAGAGCACTTAAAAACCCAGTTTCAAGCAATGACTGTCTCCAGAGCACTTAAAAACCTGCTTTCAACGAAATGATTCCAGAGCACTTAAAAACCTGCTTCCAAATAAATGACTCCAGAGTACTTAAAAACCCGCTTCCAACTAAATGACTCCAGAGCACTTGAAAACCTGCTTCCAAACAAAATGACTCCAGAGCTCTTAAAAACCTGCTTCAAATGGAATGACTGAGAAGTATGTAAAAACCCGCTTGAAACTAAGTGACTCCAGAGCACTTAAAAACCCACTTCCAACCAAATGACTCCAGAACACTTAAAAACCCGCTTCCAACTAAATGACTCCAGAGCAATTAAAAATCTGCTTTCAACGAAATGAATCCAGAGCACTTAAAAATCCGCATCCCACAAAATGACTCCAGAGCACTTAAAAACCTGCTTCAAATGGAATGACTGAGAAGTATGTAAAAACCCGCTTTAAACGAAATGACCTCAGAGCACTTAAAAACCTGCTTCCAATGAAATGATTCCAGAGCACTTCAAAACCCGCATCCAACCAAATGACTCCAGAGCACTTAAAAACACCCTTCCAATGAAATGACTCCAGAGCACTTAAAAACACACTTCAAATGAAATTACTCCAGGGCATTTAAAAACCCGCTTGCAACGAACTTACTCCAGAGCACTTAAAAACCTGCTTCCAACGAAATGACCTCAGAGCACATAAAAATCCCTTTCCAACCAAATGACTCCAGAGCCCTTCAAAACCTGCTTCCAAAGAAATGACTCCAGAGCACTTAAAAACCCGCTTACAATGAAATGACTCCAGAGCACATAAAAATAGCTTGCAATGAAATGATTGAGAAGTATGTAAAAACCCGCTTGCAACGAAATGACTCCAGAGAACTTAAAAACCCGCTTGCCACGGAATGAATCCAGAGCACTTAAAAATCCGCATCTAACAAAATGACTCCAGAGCACTTAAAAACTTGCTTCCAATGAAATGACTCCAGAGCACTTAAAATCCTGCTTCCAACAAAATGACTCCAGAACATTTAAAAACCCGCTTCAAACGAAATGATCTCAGAACACATAAACACCCGTTTCCAATGACTTGACTCCAGAGCACTTCAAATCACGCTTGAAACAAAATGACTCCAGAGCACTTAAAAACCTGCTTTCAAGGAAATGACTCCTGAGCACTTAATAAGCTGCTTCCAACGAAATGACTCCAGAGCACTTTAAAAAATGCTTCCAACGAAATGACTCCAGAGCACTTAAAAACCCGCTTCAAATGGAATGACTGAGAAGTATGTAAAAACCCGCTTGAAACTAAGTGACTCCAGAGCACTTAAAAACCTGCTTTCAACAAAATGATTCCAGAGCACTTAAAAACGTGCTTCCAAATAAATAGCTCCAGAGTACTTAAAAACCCGCTTCCAACGAAATGACTCCAGAGCACTTAAAAACCCGCTTCAAATGGAATGACTGAGAAGTATGTAAAAACCCGCTTGAAACTAAGTGACTCCAGAGCACTTAAAAACCCGCTTTCAACAAAATGATTCCAGAGCACTTAAAAACGTGCTTCCAAATAAATAGCTCCAGAGTACTTAAAAACCCGCTTCCACCGAAATGACTCCAGAGCACTTAAAAAAATTCTTCCAACGAAATGACTCCAGAGCACTTAAAAACCCGCTTCAAATGGAATGACTGAGAAGTATGTAAAAACCCGCTTGAAACTAAGTGACTCCAGAGCACTTAAAAACCCGCTTCCAACGAAATGACTCCAGGGCATTTAAAAACCTGCTTGCAACGAACTGACTCCAGAGCACAAAAAAACCCGCTTCCAATGAAATGACTCCAGAGCACATAAAAACCACTTCTAAGAAAATGAATCCAGGGCACATAAAATTTTGCTTCCATCAAAATTACTCCAGGGCACATAAAAACCCGCATCCAAAGAAATGACTCCAGGGCACATAAAAACATGCTTCCATAGAAAAGAATGAGAAGCACTTAGAAAACCCACTTCCAACCAAATGACTCAGGAGCACATAAAATCCCGCTTCCAAAGAAATGGCTCCAGAGCACATAAAAACCAGATTCCAACGAAAAGACTGAGAAGCACTTAAAAAACGTGCTTCCAATTAAAACATAGAGAAACATGTAAAAACTTGCTTCCAACAAAATGACTCCAGAACCCATAGAAACCCAGTTCCAACAAAATGACTCCAGGGCACAAAAAAACCGGCTTCGAATGAAATGACTGCAGGGCACATAAAAATCTGCTTCCGCCAAACAACTGAGAAGCACTTAAAAAACCCGCTTCCAAAGATAACACTGAGAAACACGTAAAAATCTGCTTCCAAAGAAACGACTTCAGGGCACATAAAAACCTGCTTCTAACAAAATGACCCCAGGGCACATAAAAACCCGTTTCCAACGAAATGACTCCAGGGCACATAAAATCCCGCTTCTAACGAAATGACTCCAGGGCAAATAAAAACACGCTTCCAACGAAAAGACTGAGAAGCACTTAAAAAACCTGCCTCCAACGAAAACACTGAGAAACACATAAAAATCTGCTTCCAAAGAAGTGACTCCAGGGCACATAAAAACTCGCTTCCAAGGAAATGACTCCAGAGAACATAAAAACCTGCTTCCTATGGAAAAACTGAGAAGCAGTCAAAAAACCTGGCTCCAACGATAACACTGAGAAACACGTAAAAATTTGCTTCCAAAGAAATGTCTCCAGAGGACATAAAAACCCGATTCCAAGGAAAAGATTGAGAAGCACTTAAAAAACCGTCTTCAAACAGAAACACTGAGAAACACATAAAAATGTGCTTCCCACTTAATGACTCCAGAGCACATAAAATCCGATTCCAACAAAATGACTCCAGGGCACATAAAAACCCGCTTCCAAAGAAATGACTCCAAGGCACATAAAAACCTGCTTCCAACGAAAAGACTGAGATGCACTTAAAAAACCCGTCTCCAACGAAAACACTGAGAAACACATAAAAATTTGCTTCAAAAGAAATGACTCCAGAGTACATAAAAAATCAGCCTCCAAAGAAATGACTCCAGGGCACAAAAAAACAAGCTTCCAACGAAAACACTGAGAAACAGGTAAAAACGCGCTTGAACTAAATGACTCAAGAGCAAATAAATATCCGCTTCTAAAAAAATGACTCCAGAGCACATAAAAACCTGCTTCCAATGAAATGACTCCAGGGCACATAAAAATCCTTTTCCAACGAAAAGACTGAGAGGCACTTAGACAACCTGCTTCCAATGAAATGACTCCAGAGCACATAAATACACGCTTTCAAAAAATGACTCCAGGGCACATAAAAATCCGCTTCCAACGAAATGTCTCTAGCATACATAAAAACCTGCCTCCAACGAAAACACTGAGAAACAAGTAAAAATTTGCTTCCAACGAAATGACTCCAGGGCACATAAAAACCCACCTCCAAAGAACTGAATCCAGGGCACATAAAACCCCACCTCCCACGAACAGATTAAGAAATACTTAGACAACCCAATTCCAACAAATAGACTCCAGAGCACATAAAATCCCACTTTCAAAGAAAAGACTCCAGAGCACATAAAATCCCGCTTCCAACGAAATGACTCCAGGGCACATAAAAAAGCGCTTCCAATGCAATGAATCCAGGGTACTTAAAAACCCACTTCCATCAAACGACTGAGAAGAACTTAAAAAACCTGCCTCCAGGGAAAACACTTAGAACACGTAAAAATCTGTTTCCAAAGAAATGACTCCTGAGCACATAAAAACCCGGTTCCAACGAAAAGACTGAGAAGCACTTAGACAACCCAATTCCAACAAAATGACTCCAGAGCACAAAAAACCCGCTTCCAATGAAATGATTCCAGAGCACATAAAAAACCTCTTCCAAGGAAATGACTCCAGAGCACAGAAAAACTTGCTTCCAAAAATATGACTCCAGAGCTCAAAAAACCTGCTTCCAATGAAATGACTCCAGAGCACATAAAAAAAATCTCTTCCAAGGAAATGACTCCAGAGCACATAATAACCTTCTTCCAAGGAAATGACTCCAGAGCACATAAAAACAGGCTTCCAAGGAAATGACTCCAGAGTACTTAAAATCCCACTTCCAACGAAATGACCCAAGAGCAGAGAAAAACCTGCTTCCAACGAAAAGACTGAGAAACACATAAAAACCCGCTTCCAACATAAAGACTGAGAATCACATCAAACCTGCTCCCAATGAAATCACTCAACAGCACATAAAAACCCGCTTCCAATGAAAAGACTGAGAAGCTCATAAAAACCTGCTTCCAACGAAATGACTCCAGATCGCTGAAAAAGCCACTTCCAACGAAAACCATGAGAATCACACAAAAACCCGCTTCCAAAGAAATGACACCAGAGCACATAATAACCCCCTTCCAATGAAATGACTCCAGAGCACAAAAAAACCTGCCTTCAAATAAATGACTTCAGAGCACAGAAAAACCCGTTTCCAACAAAAAGCCTTAGAAGCACACAAAAACCCACTTCCAACAAAATGTCTCCAGAGCACATAATAACCCGCTTCCAATGAAATGACTCCAGAGCACATAATAATCTGCTTCCAAGGAAATGACTCCAGAGCACATAAAAACCAGCTTCCAAGGAAATGACTCCAGAGTACTTAAAAACCCGCTTCCAACAAAATGACTCCAGAGCACAGAAAAACCCGCTTCCAAAAAAATGACTCCAGAGCACAAAAAACCCACTTCCAATGAAATGACTCCAGAGCACATAAAAAAATCTCTTCCAAGGAAATGACTCCAGAGTACATAATAACCCACTTCTATGAAATGACTGAGAAGCACATAAAAACCCTCTTCCAACGAAATGACTCCTGAGCACATAAAATCCCGTTTCCAACATAAAGCATGAGAATCACACAAAAACCCACTTCCAAGGAAATTACTCCAGAGCACATAAAAACTGGCTTCCAAGGAAATGACTCCAGTGTAATTAAAAACCTGCTTCTAAAGAAATGACTCCAGAGCACAGAAAAACCCACTTCCAAAAAAATTACTAAACAGCACATAAAACCTGCTTCCAAAGAAAAGCCTTAGAAGCACACAAAAACCCATTTCCAACAAAATGTCTCCAGAGCATGTAATAACCTGCTTCCAATGAAATGACTCCAGAGCACATAAAAAGAGGCTTCCAAGGAAATGACTCCAGAGTACTTAAAATCCCACTTCCAACAAAATGACCCAAGAGCAGAGAAAAACCTGCTTCCAACAAAAAGACTGAGAAACACATAAAAACCCACTTCCAACATAAAGATGAGAATCACATCAAATCTGCTCCCAATGAAATCACTCAACAGCACATAAAAACCCGCTTCCAATGAAAAGACTGAGAAGCTCATAAAAACCCGCTTCCAAGGAAATGACTCCAGATCACTGAAAAAGCCGCTTCCAACGAAAACCATGAGAATCACACAAAAACCCGCTTCCAAAGAAATGACACCAGAGCACCTAAAAACCCGCCTTCAAATAAATGACTTCAGAGCGCAGAAAAACCCGTTTCCAACAAAAAGCCTTAGAAGCACACAAAAAAACCACTTCTAACAAAATGTCTCCAGAGCACATAATAACCCGCTTCCAATGAAATGACTCCAGAGCACATAATAATCTGCTTCCAAGGAAATGACTCCAGAGCACATAAAAACCAGCTTCCAAGGAAATGACTCCAAAGTACTTAAAAACCCGCTTCGAACGAAATGACTCCAGAGCACAGAAAAACTTGCTTACAACCAAATGACTTAGAAACACATAAAAACCTGCTTCCAATGAAATGACTCCAGAGCACATAACAACCTACTTCCAATGAAATGAATCCAGAGCACTTAAAAACTTGCTTCCAACGAAAAGCCTTAGAAGCACACAAAAAACCACTTCCAAAAAATGACTCCAGAGCACAAAAAACCCGCTTCCAATGAAATGACTCCAGAGCACATAATAACCCTCTTCCAAGGAAATTACTCCAGAGCACATAATAACCCGCTTCTATGAAATGACTGAGAAGCACATAAAAACCCGCTTCCAATGAAATGACTCCTGAGCACATAAAAACCCGTTTCCAACATAAAGCATGGGAATCACACAAAAACCCGCTTCCAAGGAAATTACTCCAGAGCTCATAAAAACCGGCTTCCAAGGAAATGACTACAGTGTACTTAAAAACCCGCTTCTAAAGAAATGACCTCAGAGCAAAGAAAAACCTGCTTACAACCAAATGACTTAGAAACACATAAAAACCTGCTTCCAACAAAATGACTCCAGAGCACATAACAACCCGCTTCCAATGAAATGACTCCAGAGCACAGAAAAACCTGCTTCCAAAGAAACAACTCCAGAGCACAGAAAAACCTGCTTCCAACGAAATGACTCCAGAGCACAGAAAAACCTGCTTCCAAAGAAATGACTCCAGAGCACAAAAAATCCGCTTCCAATGAAATGATTCCAGAGCACTTAAAAAAACCTCTTACAAGGAAATGACTCCAGAGCACATAATAACCCGCTTCCAAGGAAATGATTCCAGAACACATAATACCCCTATTCCAACGAAATGACTCCAGAGCACAGAAAAACACGCTTCTATGAAATGACTGAGAAGCACAAAAAACCCGCTTCCAATGAAATGACTCCAGAGCACATAATAACCCGCTTCCAACGAAATGATTCCAGAGCACATAAAAACCCGCCTTCAAAGAAATGACTCCAGAGCACAGAAAAACCTGATTACAACCAAATGACTTAGAAACACATAAAAACCTGCTTCCCAAGAAAAGACTGAGAAGTACATAAAAACCTTGTCTCTAGTCCACTGATAGAGGAGGTCCTGTTCCTCTACTGTCTGACACTAGCCTATAAGGTTCCATCAGGACTGACTGGACCCACTTTCTCTGTGAACTGGCTAGGTTGCCCCTTCAGGGAGAAGTGATCTAGGAACAGGCAACCAAGTTTATGTCGGAGACTATCTCTTCTTTCTTTACTAGGGAACCCACATAGAGACTGAGGTGTCTGTGGGCTCTTTATTCTTGGTCTTAGATTGATGCCTCATTTTTTGTAGCCTCACACCTGGTTCCATCTTTGTTTTTAGTATGTTGGTCTCCTTGGGAGACTTCCATCCCATCTGGGGCCTTCTACCCCCACTTCTTCCATAAAACTCCCTACACTCTGTATGAATATACTCACTTCTAAGTGGATATTAGCCATATAAAATAGGATAAATGTATTAAGCTCTACAGACCTAAAGAAACTAAACAACAAAGAGGACCCTAGGGAAGATGCTTAATTCTCATTCAGTAGGAAAACTAGGATAGATATGGGAAGCATTAGAAGAGAGGGAACAGGTTGGGAGCATATCACAGATGTCCTCTAAAAAACTCCACCCAGCAAGGGATCTAAACATATGCACTAAGCATAAGACTCTAAGCCAAAGGAAATACTCTTAAGGAGTCTGTTTACCCAGCAATAGATGGAAACAGAAAACAAACTCAGGGGTTTCGCTGGGACCTCTGGTCCCACAGTGTTGTATCAGGACCCCCCTCCACTCTGTCTGTGTGTCTCTTTCTGTCTCTCCCCTCTCCCTGTATCTTTCTCTCTCCTTTGTTTATATATTATGGCTTCGGTTTTTTTTTTTTTTTTTTTAGTTTAGTTTTATGAGATTTTTAACTGTTCTAACTAGTGGAATAGTGGGTCTCTGCTTCTATATCTATTTCTTGTGCCTTTTGTAGAGGCTCTTTACCTTCAATTTGTTTATTTTTACTATTCTTGTCTGTTTGTCTTGGTTTTATCTATTTTATATAATTATTATGTCTTATAATGTGGTTTGTTTTCTAAAAACACAGCAATGGTTGATCCTGATGAGAAGAGACCCGAGGAGAACCCGGGAAGAGTAGAGGAGAGGAAACTGTAATCAGGATATGCCATATGAGAAAAATGCATTTTCAATAAAACATTTCAAAAGGAACAAAATAGGACAAATGGTGGTGAGGACGTGGAAAAAGAACACTTATTCGTGATGCAGCCACAATGTAAATGAATATGACAGTTCTTCAAAATGCTAAAAATAAACAGGGTTATCATATAGCTACACCATTTCTGATTACATACCTAAAAGAATCTACACCCTATTACACAGATAACCTGCTAACCTATGGTCACTGCTGCTCTATATCTGTATCTAGAAAATGGGATCAAAATAGATGACTAACAAAGTAATAAATGTGGTATATTTCCATGCTCAGGTCCACTTCTTCATGGTATATTTGGACTATTGAGTGGGGACCAAGCACACCTAATAGGAGCCAAAGTATAAAGATGACTAGAGTGGAGAAGAACACCCAGGAGACTGAGTGGACAGCTCATTTATCAGGAGGAGGCATGGGATATTTCTGTCTTGGAGAGAATGGTTGGTTGGATCCACATGGTGTATGTTGCTGGTTGGAGCAAGAACATCAAAGGTGCTTCTTTTGCATAACTGGTTGTAGCAGAGGTCAGGGGAATGAACCTTATTAGGTCACATAGAAAAGAGAGGAAGTCGAGCTTTGTTGGTTAGACAAGCAACTACTGGCTCTCATAGTCTTGAGGACCCAGGAATTAATCAGTTTCTTCTTGTAACAGGACACATCTATACCCGGGAAAGACTATCTGCTGGGGACTGTTGGTGCCAGGACAAGGTGGGGCAAGCAGCCAAACTCCTGCTCCTCTCACGATGAAAAAAATCCAGGTGTTTAGGTCGAAACCCCTTCTTAACTGCAGGCAAGCCCCATGGTACATGCATATAATGGATGTTTTTTGAACTGTAGAAGGCAAAATCATGCGATTTTGCATGTAAACGAATAAAACAGAAAAAATATGCTGAGAGATAATTCAGGAGATAAAAGACAAACTCCAATTATTCTTTTTCATATGTGATTCTTTGTGGCAGATCTTTAGGTCTTTGTGTTTAAGTTGGAGTACCTGTAGGAAACAAGACACTGGAAAGAGCCAAGTCTGTGACATGAATATAGAAGACAACTGAAAACATACACTGAAATGAAAGTACGTAGGAGAACATTTCATGATTTGAAGAGTGTAAATTGTAATGGAGTTGTGTATAGTTAGACATGAAACCAGAAGGAATAATTAACCAAAACAAGATTGTGTGAAAAGCCATATAGACACTCATTACCTTGTAGGCCAATTAAAGAGTTTAAGCTAAAAAAAAAAATTAGACAGGAGATATACCACATGGCTGAATGCCACTACTGCTAAAGGCTAATGGATGCTAAACAGAAACCCTAGTCACAGGTTTGAGATCTATTGTTATGATCTTTGGGTCAGGGAAGCTGCAGAGGCCCCAGAACCAATACCGGCTCTTGCCATTACTCTTGGTCACCTATCAGAAGTAGTTTATAGTACTGTGCTGAAGACAGCACTCAATTTCCTTGAAGATAAAATGAAATCAAGCAGGGATTGAGCTGGCAGCATCTTCCATGCTGAGTAGCTCTCCTTCCAGGAAGGCGCTCTAACAAGCTGCTGGAGGAGAAATGCTATCAAAATCTTAACCAGCTAGAATGTGAAATGTCACTTAAGATGTGCCCAGTGGTGATGACACAGTGGTATAAGAGTGAAGGACTGCTCTTTGACTGGATCCCAGACTAACACACAGGACAGACTTCGTGCCTGGTATTATTAAACAATGAAAGCAAGCAAGCAAGCAAACAGACAAAAATAAAACAATCAAAAAACCTATGTGTCTAAGAGGGGCTTAGGCCTAGGTAGAGAGAACTTACCCCCCGTATGTAGTTAAGCTGATATTGCTTTCTAAGAATTTACTTTTGTTCCTTAGGCAAATACTGTTTTCAGCTTTATTTTTCAAGAACACAATTTTTAAAATTTATTTTTCTTTCTTTTTTAAAAATTTATTTTATATCCCAAGGGTGAGCCCTCCTTCCTCTCTTCCCAATCTGCTCCTTTCCTTTTCTCTTTTTCCCCAGGAAAGGAGAACTCCCTCCACCTGTATCAACTTTCCCACTACATCAAGTCACATAAGGATTGAGCATATCTTCATCACCTGAGACCAGGCAAAGCAGGCTTGCTAGGGGGGAGTTATCCAAAAGCAGGGAATAGAGTACATGTTTGAAACACCCTCTGCCCTTTCCACTCTCCAGGCGCCCGTATGAACACCAGCCACATATAGGAAGGGAGCCTAGGTCCAGACCATGCTTTCAGCTTTAACAAAGATGCTTATCTTTACAATTAATGGTGACAATGCAAAACTTATTCAGCTCCAAGTTTTTTGAATGAGTGACCATTGAACATTTGACACTGAATGGGACAATTTACCAGCTAATATGACACTGAGAACATTGTGTAAGAGGAAGCAAAAAGAATGTAAGACCCAAAAGACAAGAAGTGCTGTGAAATGTTATGTTCTAGATATGTCACAGTCATTGAAATTCTGATCTCAGTTGCCTCTATTGGGCCTGTCAGTCAAAAAACTAATTGGTAAGGGGCTTATTGGTCTTTGCTGTCCTTATTGAAAGTTTGGTACTCTCATTGTCTTTAATAGGTGATCCCATCAAGCTCCAGGGAATGATTGCAAACCCAAGATCACACAGACAGCTTTGGTTAAACTTTGTGAGTCACAAAACAAAACAAGATGATATTCATGTATGCAAAGAGAGTTGTAGAATAGGTGAAGGGGGCTTATAGGGGCATTGCAGAGGTAAAAAATGATAAGGAGTAATTGTAAGAATTAGAATAAGCATGTATAGGGATGTGTATTGAATAGTGTGGTATTGATGGATGCAGACATTTTTTTTTACATCTTATTTTGGTATTTACTCTTCTATTTTATCAATCTATGCATTTATTTATTTTTTTATATAGTAAATAATTTTTTTTATTTTTTTATCAGTTATATTTTATTAACTCTGTATCCCAGCCATGTCTGATCCCTCATTCTCTCCCAGCCCCTCCCTCCCTCCCTCATCTCCACCGTGCCCCTTTCCAAGTCCACTGATGGGGGGGACCTCCTCCCCATTCATCTGATACTGTTTTATCAGGTATCTTCAGGACTGGCTGCAAAGCCCTCCTCTGTGGCCTAACAGGACTGTTCCTCCCTTCAGGGGTGGGGAGGCCAAAGAGCCAGTCATTGAGTTCCTGTTAGAAATAGTCCTTGTTCCCCTCACTTTGGGAAACCAATTGGTTACTGAGTTACCACAGGCTACATCTGAGTGGAGTTTCTAGGTTATATCCATACATGGTCCTTGGTTGAATGTCAGTCTCAGAAAAGACCCTGTGCCCAGATATATTTGGTCCTTGTGGAGCTCCTATCCTTTCCCCATCAGACTAACTCCCCTTCTTTCTTATGATTCCCTGTACTCTGCCAAAGGTTTGGTCATGAGTCTTTGCTTTGAAAACACCGCTAGCTAGAGTCTTTCAGATGCGCTCAGTAGACTCCTGTCATACGTTCAATGCACATCCCCTCTGTCTTTCTAAAGAGGATTGATCTTCTTGCCCCATGTCCGCTCAATTGATTATCTTTTTTTAGGTGTATAGATTTCATTATGTTTATCATGTCTTATAGGT
>JAEOAE010001199.1:0-13971 GCA_036365155.1 Meriones psammophilus | reverse complement strand
TCAGCAGCCATGGTGGGAAGGAGAGGTTTTGGAGGCAGAAAACCTCTAGACAGAGATAGTCTAAGAACTGGGATTTTAAATTTTAAAAAATGCTATGGCAGAGGGTGTTTTAATCCTTTAAGGTCATTTTGGCTGTCATAGTCCTGATCTGGGAAGGTAATGTTTAATGGTGATGGTTCTTCTCCATGCCTTCTCCAAGAAAAGTTCAAGGAAAAATAGAAAAACAAAAAACAAACAAAACAAAAAACAAGAATTGGAATACTAGGTTACAAACAAAGAAAAGGCTCTCTTCTTAATAATTAGTTAATAACAGCTAAAATTCAAATCTCTCTGGCTACAAGAGATTTATTCTCTTTTTCTGTGGCAAGATCCGCCAATTCACTAAAATATCAACCAAATAACTAACTGAGCTTTTTGTGTTACAATGTAAACTGGAACAACTGAACCTAAACTTAAAATTTTCTTGTCTCTTTGTTTGATTTTATTTAAAGACCTTGAGTTACAATGAGGATAATGATTTGGACAAACTAGTGAAGGCACATACCTTTATCTCCCTTTAAAATAAAAAAAGAAACAGCCAAGTCTCTGAGTTCATGATCAAACTACTTTACATAATAAAGCCAAGATGGCAACTCCTGTTGTTTTGCCTACTTTTAAAAAGATACTCTAAAGTTCAAACACAAAATTTTCCCTCAAGGTTACCATGTAAATTCATCTTTTTTCTAATATTAGATGTTAAGCCCTTTGATCTAAGGTTGGTTCACATATATTTTAGGTTTATATAAAGAGAGATAATGTCACACACTGCTCTGAAACTGCCTTATCCTTTTAAACATGAGACATTTTCACAGAGAAAAATACTGCCATGCCTCATGTAAAAGACACAGAGGCTAAAGATGGCAAAAGTACATGCAACCTAGTTTAGTCAAAAACACTTTAAAAAATTATATTCATATGTTTAAAAACAAAACTGTCCATCCTCCATGAAAAAGATGGCAAGCCCTAAACCAATGTAAAACCTAGGTACAAGATGCTTAGGATATACTCAAAATGCTAAGGTAAGAGAGTTTATATGCTTAATGCTGAGAGTTTATATAAAGTGTGGCTATAAAGGCTTAACTGTCCACCTGTATAAAAAAAGGCAAGCCAAAAAAGCCATTATCAATGTAGTTTTAGGTAATAAGATGCCTAGTATGCTTTAATGCTAAAGGTAAGAGGGAGTTTATATAAAGTTTGACTATAAAGGCATAACTACGTCATTCTATATAAAAAGTATTGGACAACTATAAAAATGCTTTGCATAGCTGTATATAAAATATAGGATAAAATCCTCTAAAACAGGTATGCATACTTACAGATATACTTATATTCAAAATTAGAAAGGAATTTATATAAGTTTACTTAAAACATGCATTTCTATTTATCAAGACAACCAGCTTGTCTCTTCAATAGGAGCACTTTTCAGGGAAATAGGTAGCAACTTGGTCTAATACAACAGGCATAAAGAGCCCCAAAAGCTATTTTAACTTATCCAGTATTTTGATTTCAATGGGATAATGACTGTATGTTTAATAATAATGGTAATTTATATTGCACTGATCCCTTTACATGGGAACAACTCTAAAACTAACCGGAGAGATTAAAAAATATATATCTAGGCAGAATCTTAACAATACTGTCGACCAATAAAATCCTTGGCTTCCATAATGTCCTCAAAAATATATTATGCTAATCTTTTAATTTGCACAAATAGAATTTGCTCATGTTTAATTTCATCCTGCACATCTCATACATTTATATAATTTTAGAACTCTATAATGCTTGTGAAACTATGTGTTTGCGAACAAAAGAACTGGACACCAGAGATGCTGGATCAAACCTAAACAGAATCATTCTTCAGCATGCTGAGACATTGATACATATGTTCCAACATCTTGCATGTTCCAGCATTCTGCTTTTTCTGACTAAACTGCTTCAATTGCTGTATTTCATCTAAGCCTGCTCCCAAAAGAACTTGGAAGAAAGCTACTAATCGTTATTGTTCCAGCATTGCAGACTGTTCCAAAGAGGACTTTATTAAGCCTAAAATTGCTCAACATTCAAAAGACTGGACCACAAATGTTATGCTTTGCTTAATTAAATCCATTTTCCCAATTTTACTTGTACTCACTGCAGGATTTCTACATGTCCAAAATGTCAGCTAGAAGAAATCCTTAGAGAACAACATCCAATTTTTTCTAATGGGGGTTGGGTGTGTTTTTGGTTGTTTTTGCTATGGCTACAAAATTTTATTGTAATTGAGAGCTGTTTATAATTATTAATGGTCATATTCAGAGTGAAACAAGGTTATAGTCAGGGATTTCTCTCTTTTTCCTTTTTCTTTCTTAGAAAAAAAGGGTTAAAAGAAATAGTATACAGAGACTACTTATAAAAATAAGACAAAAAAGGTAGATTATTGAATCTATTCAGCAGGGTTTTATTGTTATTCTCAAATATGTAATTTTAACTCTGGTATAGAATTTGCATACTGATACAAAAAAATAAGTAATTTTATACATTGGTATAAGCTTTGGTATATTGATACAAATTCAAAGACTTTATTTGTACTTTTAAACTGCTATTAAAAATCATTGGATATTAGCTAATGCAAATTAATTTCTAGTTATTTAACTCATAGTCATGTCAGACACTAGTCTAATTTATCAATGAGCATACATCTGGTTTAAAAGATAAATATGATTTTGTGAACAGATGGATGATATAAAGATAGGTAGTCTTCAAAAGCACAGAACCTACAAAATATGTAATTTAAAATGTCTTTATTATTTTAAAGATTCTTTGACAATGAGACAGATCATCTCCTGGCAGCACCCCACCTACATGAAGAGAATGAACATGAAGAACCTCCATGTCTCCAAATGTGGCAAACAAGCCACTCAGATAAATACCCTTCCTTCATGAAAGACAAATTCTGCCAAAAATGGGCAAGATAATGCAGGACAAGTCACGCACTGCTGAACTCTGCCAAGACAGGGTAAGCAAAGCCTAAATAGTTCTGTTTCACATATATGTCTGTCAAATATTCTGAGCCAGAAGGCTGAAGATGATGCTCAACTTTACAGAGAGAGATGGATGACTGTTCAGCAGCAAACTGTTTCTCTCAATTCTTAATATTTGGATTGCTGACATACACTTTCACATTTAATCTAATATTTAATTTTATTCCTTCTCAAGTCTCTGATAGGGATGAAGACCAAAGAGTTATAGTGCCACAATTAAGCAAGTTGTTTTAGGAGTTAAGAAATGCTTTCACATATAAGTAATACCAATAGGGATAAAAGTTAATTTAGGTATAGAACTTTAAACTTGTCAAGATAAATAGAATGATCAGATACTTTCTCTACATTGCTAAATATACACATGCACTGACATTGCACATGTAGATTTTACTAACAATTTTCATAATTTAAAATTATTATTGTATTGAAAGAAAAGGGAGGCTTTTACTGGACTTAAAATTGGGACATGTTGGTATAATGTTCTTCTGAAATGTATACTTTACCCTTGTTCATTCAAATGTTGATTTCTCTCCCCACTCTCTGGTTTCAATCAGACATTGCATTGTGATACTTATTCTAAACATCACCTGTCTCAACTTTGTTACAAACATCCAAAAATAAAGTAACTAGGCACAATGGTGAGCAGGGAAAGGAAGCAGGAAGAGAGGGGAGGGAGCCAGAGGACAGGAAGATGGGAAGAGAGCTGGGAGAGCAAGGCTGGATGAGAGGTATGAGACCTGGAGGAGAGATCTTGGAACAGCATGGAGAGAATGAACCAGACCTGAGATTTCTAAAAAGCAAGTATAATGGGTAAAATCTAAATGTTAAGAAAGTAGGAAGGGTTGGAGGTTTAGGAGAGCATAACTATTGTCCAGCATTGTGTTCTAGGTTACCTAAATAAACCAGGTCTCTGTGCTGATTTGTTCATACAGCTGTTTAGATTAACAAGTGCTTTAAAAAAGATGAACCAATAGTAAATATTAATCACCGCTACAACACAGGGGCCACAGGAAGACTGTCGGGAGTCATGGCTCAACTAGTACTAAGATTTTCAGAGGAAACACACCACACAGGAGAGGAAAGGAGCCAAACTTTTTCTTGGTAAAAGAGAAAGAAGATTCAACAAGGAAGGCATCTGTGTGGGTCGGCAAAGGGAGGATACTTCCTTTTCCCAGGGAAATAGAAAGATACCCATCAGTCTCTCAGGAAAAGGGAAACATTTATGCGGAACATGGAAAGGAAAACATCAGTCAACTGGTGTTGTATGTATGGATATAGCAACTGTGTGGCCAAGAAAGAGGAGTTCCAAAACAAGGGAAGGGAGAAGGAAGAATCCCCCCTCTTTTGAGATAAACAATAGATGCAGTACATTATCTGGAGCCTAATTGATCTGAGAGGTGGGTTCATGTGGCTTTTCTGCAGCTTACAAGGATCACTTTTAAGTTTTATAAAGGAGATAAACTTTTAGAAATGGCAGCATCACCATTATAACATGCATTGAAATACACATTGTAGAAAAGGTGGTAGACATACACCTTTGCGTTAACAACATCAACATTTTCAAAGGTGAACTGTGGAAAGGCAGAAACCTTTCATGAAGTAGAAGGGACAAAAGCTCACTTGGTCTAACTTTTACTATGATTATACCTTATGGAAAAGAGGCTTAACCAATTTTTAAGTTTGCATTTACCAACCTTAAAACACTTTCTTAGACCCTTAAACATTTTGTAGAATCTGTATAACTTAAACTTCTTCTCCTTAGACCTTTATATCTAGTTGCATACCATGAGAAATATGTGAGACTGCTCTAAACATTTATTGTTCTTTAGCCAAAGGGATGACAAAAGGATACAGAGGCTTGTTTTTTTCAGTCTGAAGCAAACTAGACCACCTAGACCTTACAACTCTACCAGTGAGGCTTAAGGCCTGGTCTCCTGCATATGAAGAGAACTGAGAAGGCATCTGAAGTCTCCCAACACAGAAATTGACAATATGACCAAGGGACCCTAGTTTGAGGTCAAAACAGACCTGAAGTTTTACCGTGGGCTGTGCAAGGGTGGCGGGCGTCGCTGAATCTTGGAGCCACTTGTTCTCTACCAGGCCAAAGAGCAGGAAGGCTGGAAGTATATGTGGCTCTTGTACTGGTTGAGCCTCCATGGCTGGGCATAGAGCAAAAGCCTGCATGGGAGCATTTTGACTTCCAGAAGCCAGTCTGCCAGCAGGTAGTCATGGCTTGTTGAGGCAGTCATGGGACCAGTGACCCCTTTGGCTGCATTTCAAGCAGTCACCTGGCAGAGTTGACTTTTGGCTACATCCCCACTGGATGGGGCACTGAAGACATCTTGTTTTCTGTGTGGGAATGCCAACAGTCTCAGATCAGGAGCCAAGGTCTGGAGCATAGTTTAAGCCATAGATGAGGCTGTTGGGAAGGCACCTCTCTAATTCTTTTTACCAGATCCTATATGGTGACTCAGGGACCATCCTTACATGTTTAATTAAGATAGCAGTGAGACCATGTTTGCATCTGTAGGACTAGAAATATAATTTTGGACATGTTCGAAGACTTGATCGTGTGTGAGATGACTGACTCCCAACTTGCATTTGTTAACCGTCAAATATTAGGGTTTTAGGTTTTGTCCCTGCCAAGGTAGAGCCTTAAAAGTCATAAACATAGTCTATAACTTATAAAATTCTAAGGCTGTATTGTAGATCAATATTGTTTTTACATTTAGAAAATAAGAAAAATAATATTTTAACCTTGATAGTGAAGATATAGCATAATGACCAAGTTTTAACATGAATAAATAAATGACTCTAAAATTAACAGATCTTAATTTCTGGTATTCTTGGAATTATATCATATAGTTTTAAGGTATTTAGGCCAAACCATTTACTTACTAACCATAGAGCTGTGAAATTTAGAATAAACAACAATATACTAGAACAGTATAAAGCAATATTTTTTATAAAGCAACTTTAAAATTACATTAGAATTTATTTTACCAAATGCATTACCCAGAAAGCCCAGTGGTAAATCTGTATCACAGGCAGCTCATGGAAGGAAAACCGTAATTTATTCATTAATTTAGGAATAGATAGTGTCACAGGCAGTTAGACATACATTTTAAATTAACTTAATTTAAATAGGCTTTTATAATCTTGAAATTTTAGCATCTTATAAAAATTATGTTGAACCAGGGTTGAAGCATATTGCATAGCATGTTGTAAAATATAACTTGGAATTTCTATAAAAATCCATTCCAATTTAAAATGTGAGTTGTTCCTGTCCTTATCTAAAAGTGGATAAAATGAACAGAGAATTAATTATGATTAAAAGTGTTCATACCATGTGGTCACCTTAAAGTTTACAGTTTAATCTTAAGATTTCTTTTGAGAGTATGAAAAGCAACCAGGGAATATTTTTATTTAGTGGGATAGTAGACAAAGAGAAAGAGACAGGACGTTGAGAAAAGAAATACAGGGAATCGCTTTTTCTTCTCTGACCACTTTTAGTGTTAATAGATATTCAACATTTGACTAGGACAAATATCAGTGTAGAAGCTACATGATTCCCAAAGGGAAGAAAATATGAAGATGTCATTCCTGTGCATGAGAAAGGGTAAATGGAACTGGACCATGTGGCTAGTGGTTCATCAACCAAATAGGACTGTAGATCAGGGGCTTAGCCCAGCCAAAACCAGGAACCTTCTTACCTAGTACCGGGGCGTTATCAGCAGTAAGGCTGAGTTCTCCCAGAGGGAATCTCATCTGTGGGAAAGGATAGGGGCAGATAGGCAGCTTTAAATGGGGATAGGAAGGGTTTCAACAGCCTTTTAGTACCCATAAGAGATGGTAGTTTTTTAACTGTGTAAACAATGTGACAAAAACAAAGTAGTAAGAACAGCTGACAGCCAGGGAAAGGACATTTTTTATAACCAAGATGGATGCCAATCATGTCACTGCCCTTGATTGCCCTGGATTAACATGGCAGTGAAGCCGTGGCTCCACCCTCTTTATCCCAGAATCAACATGGTGGCTAGCCATGAGTCGAGTGCAGCCACAAGCTAGGCTGAAAATTTAAAACCCTAATTCTTGAGTCCTGAGGCAGTAGCAATATTTAAAGCCATTGGAGGGCAGTTTAAAAACCGTCCATACTATGTGGTTGGGTCCTGAGGCCTGGATTACCTAATAGTGAAGTCCAGCAAAAGCCAGCAAGCTAAAAGACTAGAGCAGATGAGGGTGTTGGTGAGAAAAGTTTCTGAGCAGCCACCAGAAGAGGGACAGATGCATGTGGCGGTAGCAGCAGCAGTAGGCACACAGGTGAAGCCATCGAGAAAAAAATAGGAGGTGAGGGTGTGAGAGAAAGATCTGTAGTGAGTGGGCATGATGAGAGGATTCCAGCATGTCTTCACGTTGTCAGAAAAGGCCTCCTGGGTTTCAACACTGAATGTTAGTATTTAGAAAAAAGGAACATGCATAGAAACATTCTGAAATCCAATGAGGTCTATTGGGTGGAGATGGAGGTTGAAAGAGAAAGGGAAGGAGAGAGACAAGTTAGGAGGAGGAAGCTCTTGACAGACTGAGTGGAGAGCAAGAGAGCCTCAAAGTGGAAGGTTGGTCCCTTTATGGAGCCAGTGAACCATGCATGCCAGGTGGGACTACCTGGTAAGTGATGCATGATGACATCATAAGTTGCTAGGCAACCCAGAAGCAGGCAGCCTAAATACCAACACTCCCAGAATACAGGCCAGTATTCTAGCACTTTGTAGCTTGCCTGCTGAATTCTCTCTCCTATTCTTTCCTGAACCTCTCCTGTGGATGAATCCCGTGACTGAATTTTCTAGTTCCTCTTCTAACTCCTCCTCTCCTGACTGGCAGGAAGTCTAGCTCTGCTATCTCCCCTGCTCAGCATCTGGCTGTAAGCCTCTTTGTTGACTTATCAGGGGACCACTGTGGGGCAGAGTTTATACACAGTAAGACAGGAGATTCTCAGAACAAGGCTTGCCACCAGATGTGGGGGATACAGAAATCAGCATTTGAATTACACAGTAAACTTGTTCCTACATATTCCGACTTTTAGCCTAATGAAGGGCTTTTTCTTACAATAACAAACTATATCTAATAAAAACAATTATAAAAATTATCATGTAAGATTGACGTTTGTATGTTTTAAGAACCCTCGGAGAAAGTATTTTACTATCAAATTCTATCATCCTAAGCAATTTCAATTTAACTGTGAGACTATAATATCTACTCTTCAACCCTGTCAGAGACTTACTTAAGAAGAAATAAATATTACCCAATATGTAGAAGTGCCGGCAAGTAGCCTCTATGAGTATAGATATTTGGCGGCCTGGACACTTCCTCAGAATCCTTCCAAATTTTTTTTTGCTGCAACACCGTTAGCCTTCTGGCTCAGAACATTTGACAGACTTTTCATTGAAGTGTTAAAGACTACCTTGTCCTGCAATGATCGGCAGTCAGATTTCCGGTGTGCCATTTGTCCCGTTTGGACAGCATTGAGGCTCTAATAGATGGGAGGGATTTTCTCACCCAGTGGGTGGGATACTGTCCAGTCTTAAGAAAGCTAGTTTAACATTCGCTGTCCAGTCTCGCATGCTAACACAAGTTCAGGGCTTATCTGAAGTCCTGACTGAACAGTTTGCAATGCTGGGACAATCTAGCTAGCCATTTTTAAGTGGCCCTGAAGCAGATTTTTTAAAGAAGTTATGGCAAAGGCCATCTGTGAGGCAGGATTACCTGGGCTAGTTGTCTTCTGTTTTGGTGTCTGGTTCTGATCTGCAAAAGAATAACTCCAAGGGCATCATATGTTTATATTCATGATAAATGTATGGTCTGTATACTGGAGCACAGTTCAGTCTCAGAGATATTCCCTGGGCAGGATCAGCCAACTAGGTTACCTGGCCAGTTTGGCCTTTTCGATTTCCCCCTTTATCTGCCTGCAGCCAGATCTTTAGGAGGTCTTCCTCATCAAATCTGATTTCTGTCAGTTTAGACGGAATAAATAGCGTTTTCAATGTTGAACCAAGAGCATATTCCCTCCAGCCTAACACATTATATTTCTGACATACATTTTGGAATTGGGATGTTTCTGTGCTGATCTGACTCAGCAGTCTTTGTAAACTCCAATGTATGTTAGCTGGTGGTATGCGAACTTTTTCATTTAGACAAATTAAAAAAAATCATTTTTTAATCTATTTTGTGGAGATATTATTTTGCCTATCTGTTTTATGACCACCCTTTTAAAATGTTTAGATGTTTTCATAACTGTTTGACCTTCAGAATTATATTTTAAATTTTGGAAAGCTTTCATGTCATAATGTCTAGAACATTGTTGCATTCCAATGGGTAAACATGCTGAAGCGCCATTAACCTCAATGTGCAGAGGTATCTCGAACACAGTTGCCATCTCTAACAATTGCTTGACCTTAGAATGATGCTTTCAAGAATTTAAGGCAATAGGACATTGGAATTTTGTATATGAACCTATGGCATGGTACACGTTTCAGTTCCCCAAACCCTGCAAAATGGAGCACACAAGTCACTGCATGACCTCGTTCTGAGGCAATGCCAAGTAGGATCTGCATTTCTACTTTAGCATATCATTTTTCTGAACCTTGATAATACACATGCAATGCCCACTCTGACCAAGTTGGCCTCTTGCTGAAGCCTTTCTATCTAGCATGTCAATGAAATGCATTTCTGCAATTTCCTTTAAGCCTTTGTGGATTTGCTTCATCTGGAACTACCTCTTTTGGTATTTTTTTAATTCCAGATTGGAGTTCTCTGAAGGTTTCCTATTTTGATTCAAATATTCCTCCAACCTATGTTCTGTGTCCTTTAATTCAGCATATAATTTCTCAGTCTCTTCCTTCTCCAGTCTGTCTATTCCTGATATCTCCCAAAGAGGATATACAAAATGTAATCATCAGTAGAATAAATTATTTGAATGCTAAGAGAAACAAAGTCAAATGGAATCCAGAAGCACTGTGTCACTGTGCCTTCCTCCATTTTCAACACAGAAATTAATTTTCTTCAATCTCAAAATCTCTTCCCAAGGACCTTACTTTCTTAGACCTAGCTTCGCTTCTAGAACTCACCAGTTCAGGTGCTTGAAGCTTCTCCATGTGTGTTTGGCTCCTGCTTCCAAAAAGAGACCTTTACCTGCCTTCCTCACTGAATTCTCACCCCTCGCCAACTCTGGTTAGTTACTGGGTCCACAAGTGTTTGCTCCCCTTAGCTTGCCTCTGTCATGTGTGCACTAGACCGTTCTCAAAGAGATTCATCATTTTTTCTTGGGTAGAAAGTTCTGGCTTTGAGAACTTTGCTTGTGTTAAAGAGCCACTTTCTTTTTCTTTGTAAGTGCTAAGTTCCTGAAGGGACCGCCTCTGTTTTCTCTCTCTGGGTTTTGTAACAGTGTTTGTCTTTCTGCAGCAGGCATGAGATCTGGCTGCTTTTCTGAACAGGAAGCTGTGAGCTGCTGCCTTAGAAACTGTTCCTCTCTTTGTACAGAACTAAGAAAAACTGCTGTGCCTTTTTGTTTTCTATAAACTATTGCTAGAATACTGTAAATTCTGCCCCACAGAGGTACGCCATTTGTTATGTTTATTCTATATGGCTGTTTAATTTCTCGGTTTCTCTTTTAACCCAGCTAATATACAAAATAATTGAGACTTATAATATTTGTTTAATAATAAGTTTTTACAACAAGAGAACTAAGAGTGTTATTACTTGACTTTAACCCTCTGAGCTAATCTGATTTCCCTCCCAGCCTACATCCCAGGATAATTGCTCTTTGTAGCTTTCTGCTAAGCCTCTCTCCTGGTGTGTTTCCGGTCCTCTCTGTGGCTGAATCTCCCAGCCTAATTCTAATTCCTCTTCTAAATCCTTCTCTGTCTGTCAGGAAGTCCAGCCCTATTTTCTGTCCTGCCCAGCAACTGGTTATAGCTGCTTTTATTGATGTATCAGGGGACCACTGGGGAGCAGAGTTTATATAACATTAAGATAGGAGATTCTCAGAACAAGGCTCCAACCACAAAAGAGGATAGAAAATAGGTATTTTTTTTAATTACACAATAACCTTATCCCTACTGAAAACATTGGTAAAAATGAGTTCACATAACTCTTTATATTTTCATATATATTGCAGGGAATAATTATTTTACTCAGTTCATACACTGTTAAACAGCTAGTTTGTTACCAAGTGATGAATACTTTTTAAATAGTTTTGCCTGGTATTACAGATTGCTTTTACACATACACTTAATATTCACCATTATACCAATTATATTGAATTGAATTCTACTTTCATAGTATTTTGACACTGTTCATGTGAAAGATAATTTTTTTCATGCATGGCACTGGTGCTTTTTCTTACATAGTAGTCTATGTCCTTTGGGAGGTATGTCTCCCTCCATGTCCTTTATAACTTTACAAACTATATGTATGTTTACATAGACACATACACATGTCTTAGAGATGTCTTATTAATGACATTCTTTCTAGCAGGAATGGCCTGAAGTTTCTCAAGGTCACTATAGCTATGCATTTTTCAGCTTTATTCATCTTTTTCAAAAGGCAACTCTTGGTTTCTCTCTTAAATTGCATTTTCTTTAAATGCATCATAGCTCTAATCTCTTTATCATTATTTAGTTACAGTGTTTCTTAGTAATTACACTGTTATTTTTTATTTTCTCAAGTGCTCTGTATTATTTACTTCTGTATTGAAAATTATCTCTGTAGCCCAGGCTTGTCTCATGCTATGTAATTGCAAATTGCCTGAGTACGAGACCTGTGTCTGCTTCGAGATTGAGACGACAGTCCTGAAACTCCTTCCAGGCTGGGCCTTACTGGTCAAAGAGAAGAAAAAGTAGTCCAGTTAATGAGAGTCCTCCAACCTCTACTGGCCTTTATTGAGCCTTGCAAATGAAGAAGTAACTGTGTAAGAAGTGAGATAACTGACCATTATTGGAGCTTTGTGAAGGCACAGCACTGAAAAAAAAAGGGTAAAGAGGAGGGAGCAAGCCATGCTTTGATAGTAGTTGACATTAATATGAAGTGAGGTAAATAATTATAGATGATCAATAAATGTCCTGATTGACATTTGTGTGTTCTAGAGCACAGGTACTAAGAATCAGAATAAAACTAACCTTCTTCAAGAGGAAGACATGCCTGCTCTAAATTGTATATCACATGGGATTTGTTGTTGTTGTCGTTTTTTTTTTTTGTTTGTTTGTTTGTTTTTTCTTTTCTCCCAGGGTTGTCTGATACCTACCAGGTGAAAATTAGCTGCAGTTTCACTGACCCCTCTGGTGAAGTCACACAATAACAATGCCATTTGGTTTCTAAAATCTCTTTTAATTGTCAGCATTTTTGGCAGCCTCCTCCTGACAGAGAGACGGTTCACTCCACTGCAAGTTGAATAATGGGCTGTTCAAGCTTATCCCACTTGATTCCAGGAGGAGGAGGGGAAGTCCCGCTGAGTGCTGAAGAAAGAAGGGTAGGCTAGTAGACAACAGGCACAAGTCTACTGACAAAGAAACTCCGCAGATCTGGGAAATGGTGTGGCCCTGATTCTCCATAACGTGTTCTGGGAGCATAGGCTTTTAGTCAGCTTTTTCCCCTGCCAGGTCCTCATTGCTTTTGTAATTAGCCAACATGCATTCATTCCTCCAGGCGAGGAAGCACCATGCTTTGTCTCTTCAGTACACTGTGAGCCTAGGGAGATCATGTCGCCAAGAATCGCTGGGACTAATCAGGACTTCCAGGCAGGCCTGTAAGCAGAGGAAGGGGAGGGTTTTTCCTGGCGGTTTGTTGCTGGTTCGCATTGAAGCTGAGCTCCAGGGTGTTTGGGCATCCAGTATTCTGAGCTCAGCTGCAACCTGGGAGGGGTTTCAGGCGCACTCCAAAGCAGCTGACATGGTAAGGGGTGGGCCGCTGCCGCCAACGGGTGCTGGAGTAGGAGGCTGAGCAGCAGGAGCTGGTGGGTTGGTCCTTCCTGGGCTGATGGTAACCGCAGCCATCAGCTGCTTGTGAGGTCCTTTCCTGGCCTTAGGAATGCTGAGAGCCATCAGTCCCACGTTTAGAAGGGATGGACTGTGAGCAGACTGCATGGGGGGACCTGTTAAGAATGAAATCCTGGGACAATGGCTAGGTGCCTATTTAACAGTTCAGAGCAGAATTAGCTACCAGGTTTGCCCAGCATCTCTGAGTCCCCCTGTTTCAGTCTAGCCTATGGCTGTCATACACTGGGACTTGTGAGCCCAGTGCTCGGGCCCCAACCCAGCTGCCCTTCTTTTGTTATCTACGAATTTGTTACCTGCCCTATTTCATCTATTATTTACTATCATAGTCTCATGGTTTGGCGGCCCTTTCTCCTCCTCTCATCACATGGCCTACAGGTGCCTTTCTCTATAATAAACTTTCTCCCCACCATACCTAGGAAGAGTCATGTCACTTAAGTTTAATTTTTTTATTCACCTCCATATGCCACTCCTTCTCAAATTCATAGGTCCTTAGGCTTCAGTTGTTGTTACTGTTTGTGTTGGATTGAGGTGCTGCAGGAATTCAAAGCTGTGAGGTAGAGATGGCTGCATTGGACAGTTAGAGGGTAATTAAATGTGTATGCAGTGACCCTGTGACATGTAAAATAAACATGTACCTGGGAGAGTGGAAACATTTATTAAAACTACTACTTTACAGGCTAAGGCTCTATCTGCCCCTAGAATGGAAGGGCAGAGCTGAGATGGTTTGTGCTGTCTGAGTCCCTGATATCTCATCCTCCAGTAGAGGATCTGCAGAGTCCTGAGGCCCAAATGCCTGGTCTAAGCTAACGATGGACTTGGGAAACTTCACAACCTGTAAGGAGGAACAGTATAAATTACCGTGCAGA
>JAEOAE010003583.1:0-98430 GCA_036365155.1 Meriones psammophilus | reverse complement strand
TGGAATATAGCATTTTTTTTTAATTTTGTTTTGTTTTGTATATGCAAGAATATGTTGTGCTGATCTTCATCCACATCTTGCACTTGAAATTTGGCAGAGAGTATATTTAATTTCTTAGGATGGCATATACTCATGACACTAACAGTGTCTGAGCTTTCTGAATTATTGAATTGCAGGTGTGTGACATTCTTTCTACCTGTTGTTTGTTTTTTTACTTTATTTATTAATTTATTTATTCATTTATTCATTTATTTTATTCACACTTAACTTGTATTAATTTAAATTTGTTTGCTATAACTTATTTTCTGACATGAACTCAGCTCTTTGAACACCTCCTCCTGGTGCACCCTTGAGGCCACAGAGGAATATGGTGCAGCCATCCTTGATGAGACCTGATAAGCTAGGGTCAGATAGAAGGGGACGAGATCCTCCCCTATACGGAGAATATGGAAAAAGCATACGGGGAGAGAGAAGGAGAGTGGGTGAGACTGGGAGAGATGATGGCGGGGCTACAGTGGGTATGCAAAGTGAATAAATTGTAATAAATAAATAAATAAAATTTAAAAAATAATTTATCCACTTAAGATCCCAATTTTAGCCCCTCTCTTGTCTCTTCCTGGTTTCACCCTCTGTTCCTCTTTCACCCTTAGCCCATTTCCAATTCTCAGATAAGGGGCCCTCCTCCTACCATCTGAACCCAGCCTATCAAGGCTCACTAGGAATACCTGCATTTTCTTTCTTGTGGTGTGGAAATGCCCTCTACCAGGGAAAAGTGATCAAAGAGCAGGTAATGAGTCCATGTCAGAGCCATCCCCTACTCTTCTTAATATGGATCCCACATGAGACTGAGCTGCCTATCAGCTACATCTGAGCAGGGTCTGGTTCCTCTTCATGAATGGTCTTTGTTGGGTGCATCAATCTCTGCAAGTCCCCATGGCCCAGATTTGTTGTCCTTGTTGGTCTTCTTATGACGGTCCTGCCACTTCTGGGTCTTTCTACTTTCTATCCCTCTACTCTTTCCTATGATTCTTTGTGCTCTACCCAAAGTTTGGCTGTGAGTCTTACCATCTGCTTTGAACCCCCGCTGGATAGAGTCTTTTGGAGGATATGTTAGGCTTTCATCCTGTTCCCTCTCCTCAGTCACTTCTGGTGTCGATTCTATTTGCACTTTGAATAAGAATTGACCATTCTCCATAGGGTCCTCCTTTTTATTTAGCTCCTTTAGGTCTGTGGATTGTAGTATGTTTATCCTATATTATGGCCATTATCCACTTATGAATGAGAATATACCATGCATGCCTTTCTGGTTTTGGAATAACTCACTTAGGATGATCATTTCTAGTTCCATCCACTTGTCTGAAAAATTTCATGGTTTCCTACTTTTTTAAATACCATAGTAGCATTCCATTGTGTAAATGTACCACAATTTCTGTAAAACAATGGTTTGGTTGAGAGACATGTAGTTTGTTTCCCTATTCTGGCTATTATGAATATAGATGCTATGTACATAGTTGACCGAATATCTTTGTTGAATGGTGGAGCATCTTTTGATATATATCCAGGAATGGTAGAGCTGGGTCTTTAAGTAACACTATTTTCAATTGTCTGAGAAAGCATCAGATTAATTTCTAAAATGGTTGTATAAGTTTGCACTCCCACAGCAATGGAGGAGTGTTCCTCTTTCTTCACATTCTCACTAGCTTGCTGTCACTTCAGGTTTTGATCTTAGCCATGATGGGTTTGAGATGGAATGTCATTTGCATTTCCATGATGACTACAGATATTGAGCATTTAATGTCCACCATTTGATATTCCTCTGTGGAGAAATCTCTGTTTAGTTCTGTACCCCAGTTTTAAATTGGATTATTTGGATTGTTGGAGTTTAATTTCTTGAGCTCTTTATATATATATATATTGCTTATTAACTCTTTTCAGTTGTATGAAGGGTTGGTGAAGATCTTTTGTCAGTCAGTAGGCAGTCATTTTGTTCTATTGACAGAGTTCTTTTGCTTCATAGAAGCTTTTTGTTTCATGAGATCCTATTCATTAATTTTTATCTTAGAGCCAGTGTTCTTGGTGTTCTGTTGAGGAAGTTACCTTTTATGCCAATGAGATCAAGGATCTTTCCCACTTTTTTTTCTAACAGATTTAGTGTATCTGGTTTTATGTTGAGGTCTTTGAACAACTTGGACTGCAGTTTAGTGCAGGGTGATAAATATGGATCTATTTTCATTTTTTTCACATGTAGATATCCAGTTAGACCAACATCATTTTTTGAAGATGCTGTCCTTTTTCCATTGCTTGGTTTTTTGACTTCTTTGTCAAAAAATCAAGTGTACATAGGTGTGTGGGTTTATTTATGGGTTTTCACTTCAATTCCATTGATCCACCATTCTGTTTTTATTCCAGTACCATGCAGTTTTTATTACTATTGATTTATAGTAGAACTTGAGATCAGGGATGGTTATACCTACTGAAGATCTCCTATTGTACAGGATTGTTTTAGCTATTCTGGCTTTTTTATTTTACCATATGAAGCTGAGAATTGTTTTTTGAAGTTCCTTAAGGAATTGTGTTGAAATTTTGATGGGAATATCATTGAATCTGTAGATTGTTTTTGATAGGATGACAATTTTTTTACTATGTTGATCCTACTAATCCATGAGCATGAGAGATATTTCTATCTTCTGCTATCTTTTTCAGTTTTTCTTCACAGACTAGAAGTTGTTTTTTTTTTTTTTTCATATAGGTTTTTCACTGGCTTGTTGAGGATAACATCAAGATACATTATGTTTGTTTGTTTTTTTTCCTGGCTATTGTGAAGGGTGTTATTTTCCTAATTCTTCATCAGTCCATTTTGTCTTTTGTATACAGGAGTGCTACTGATTTTTTCTGAGTGAACTTTATATCCAGCCACTTTGCTGAAGTGTTTTTCAACTGTAGGAGTTCCTACAGTAGAATGTTTGGGGTCATTTTTGTATGCTGTCATATCATCTGTGAATAGTGATATTTGATTTCTTCCTTAACAATTTGTGTCTCCTTGATCTCCTTTAGTTGTCTTATTGCCTAGATAGGACTTTGAGTACTGTATTGAAGAGATTGAGAGAGTGTGTAGCCGTGTCTTGTCCCTGAGTTCAGTGGAATTGATTTAACTTCCTTTTCATTTAGTTTGATGTTAGCTATGGGGTTTCTTTACACTGTCTTTACTATTTTTAGATATGTGCCTTTGTCCCCAGTCTCTCCAAGACTTTAAACAAGAATAACTGTTGGATATTGTCAATTTTTTTTTTTACCATTTATGAAAATGATCCTCTTTTTTTTTTTAATTTGTTTATATGGTGGATTACATTGATGGATTTCATATACTTAAAGTCTATTTTATTAGACATTAGAATGGCTACTCCTGCATGTTTCTTGGGTCCATTTGCTTAGACCCTCCTTCAAGCTCTTTACTCTCAGGCAATGTATATCTTTGTGACTTAGATGTGTTTCTTGTATGCAACAAATTGTTGGGTCTTGTTTACATATCCATTCTGATAGTCTGTGTCTTTATTGGAGTGTTAAGTCCATTGATGTTGAGGGAAATTAATGACCAGTGGCTTTTAGTTCTTTTTATTTTGATGTTGCTTGTGGTAGTATGTTTGTGTGCTTGGTTACTTTTAGTTTTGCTCTAATGACATTATTTCTTTCCTGGGTTTTCCTGAATGTAGTTAGCTTTCCTGGGCTGTAGGTTTCCTTCTAGGAGCTTCTGTACCTCTGGATTTGTGGGTAGGTATTGTTTAAATTTGTTTTGTCATTAAATATCTTGTTTGCTCCATCTATGATAACTCAGACTTTTTTCTGGGTATAGTAGTCTGGGCTGACATCTGTGTTCTCTTAGGGTCTGCATGATACCTGTTCAGGCCCTTCTGGCTTCTCATAGTCTCTGTTGAAAAGTCGGGTGTGATTCTGATTGGTTTGCCATTATATGTTACTTGGCCTTTGCAGCTTTTAGTATTTTTTGTCTTTGTTCTGTATACTTACTGTTTATTATATGGTGGGAGAATTTTCTTTTCTGACCTCATTTATTGGGTGTTCTGTAGGCCTCTTATATTCTTATAGACCTCTCTTTTAAGTTGGAAACATTTCTTCTATGATTTTGTTGAAAATATTTTCTGGGCCTTGGAGGAGGGAATCTTCTTTTCCTCTATTCCTATTATTTTTAGGTTTTGCTTTTCATGTTGTCTTGGATGGTCTATGTCAGAAATTTTTAGATTTAACATTTTCTTTGATAGCTACATCTATTTCTTCCATTGTGTCTTCCACACCTGAGATTCTTTCTTCCTCTCATAGTCTATTCATTATGCTTACCTCTGTAGTTCCTTTTTTCTTCCCTAAGTTTTTTCTCTCCACAATCTCCTCCATTTGTGTTTTCTTTGATTCTTCCAATTCTATCATCAGATCTTGAGCCATTTTATTGATTTCCTTCACCTCTCTGACTATTTTTCTTCAATCCCTTCAGCTGTTTGTTTGAACAATCCTCTGTTTCTTTAATTTCTTTCAGTGATTTAAGTATTTCTCTCTAAAGGCCACAAACTGTTTGGCTGCAACATCCTGTATTTCTTTAAGGATGGCCACAATCTCTTTGTCTTTATCTTCTTCTATTTCTTTGCAGATGGCAATATTCTGTTTGACTTTATCTTCATCTAGGTCTTTACGGTTTATTTGTTTCCTCTATTATCCTGTTCATAAGCACAGATGTAAGGTCATTTTTTTGAATTTCATTTACGCTGTGTTATCCAGGGCTGCTTGCTCCTGGATAACTTGTTCTAGGGATGCCATATTGCTCTGTCTTTTGTTGGTTGAGCTTTTATGCTAGCTTCTACCCATTTGGCTATCTTAGGTGTGGGGGGTTAGTTTATGGTACTTCCTGGGATCCTGTGGTGGGTCAATCCCTTGACAGGAAGATGATTTTTCCCAAAGGAGGCCTCCTCAGCTTTTTGGGTATGGTCACTGAATGGCAGGTGTTTTTCAGAATTGCCATAGCTCACCTCAGGCGAGAGACCTGAGTATTAATTATGGCCTTTGCTAGTAAAAGGACTATCCTCTCACCTAGAGAAGTCCTGGAGACAGCTGCCCTGCTGCTGGGTTTCTTGCTGTAAATTTAGTGAGCTTCTGCTGTAACCTGAGTGCCCTGTGGCTTGGTCAGTTTAGTTAGGGATAACTGATTGTCCCTTGGAGCAGTATCTGGGGATTGATCTCAGGGAACCCAGGCTTCTGTAGGTCTAAGTTTGGAGCTCCGTGCCCCAGTACCCAAGTGGTAATCAGTGGCAGGTGTGCACCACTCTCATGTGTGAATCAGGAGGCTAGAGTCTGGAGCCTGTGGATAACCAGAAACTTTTCTAGAGCTAGGTGTCCTGATGTAGGGCCAGATATTTCCCCACCTTTCGGTTTTCTCTCAACAGAAAGACCCTGTCTGTACTGTTGGGGAGGGGCATATGGAGTGAGTAGGCACTTGCTTGTGAGTGGTGGCTCCAGGCTGGTGACTGGACAGGAACCTGAGAACTTTTTCTGAGAACATTCCCATATGTGTGGTGTTAGTGGTGGTGGTGGGGGTCAGCTGAGTGCTCTAAGCTGGGACCTGCTGTTTCCCTCCCTGTGGGGTTTTCTCCCAACAGGGAAACCCAGCCGCTAGCGCCCTGGGGCACACAGTTCTGTCTGTGATGGAGAGTTAGTTGTGGGGTTGGCGGTTGGAGCCCCACTCAGGGCTGGCTGCTTTGTGCCTGCAGGTCTGCAGGACCTTTTCCAGGGATAGACTGGTTGACCTGAGGTCAGCCCTACTTGCTTCCTTCCCTGTGGGGTTTTCTCAAGACTGGGACTCCCAGTTTCTTGTGCCCTGGGGTGCACAGTTCAACCTGGGAAGGTGATCAGGACATGCAAGAGTGTGTTTCTGGTCTAGTTACCCAGTGACTGTGTGACCTGACCTGGGGTTTCTTCTGGGTTCTTGCTGGGTGACCTGAGAGTAGACCTGACTTATTCCCACTCCGTGGGGTTTCCTCTCACCTGGGAAACACAATTGCTGTTTTTTAGGGTCCAGAGTTCAGCCTCTTAGTCACTGTACCAACATTGCTGCCCTGCACCTCAGACAGTGTCGTCCTAGCACCGCCATCTTGGATTACCCCCTTTCTCATCTCTTTCAATTAATTTTTGTTGAAAGTCTGTTTTATTAGATATTAGAATGGTTTCTCCTGCTTGCTTCTTGGGTCTATTTGATTGAAATCCTTATTCCTGCCACAACAGCCCAGGAAAATTTTCCAGGATTTAGCTGGGTGGTCTGAGGTTGAACATAAATGTTTTTTTCTCATCATTGTGTTTCTTATCACCTGGTAAACATGGGCAGTGGTGTTTGGGGGCCAACAGTTCCAACTATTTGTCACTGTGCAGTCTCTGCTACCCCACTGATCAGACACAGTGTGTGATCAGTCCTGCCATCTGGGATCTGTTTTTAATTTTTACTGAATATGAGTATTCTGATTGTATGCATGAATATGAACCTCTTGTGTGCCTGATCCTCACAGTAGTACGAAGATGTGTTCAGAACTCATGAACTTATAGCAATTGGTAGTAGTGGGTCCCAGTTAAACACTGACAATTGAGCCCAATTATTTGCAAGAGCAGCAAGAGCTACTCACTGCTGAGCCATCTCTCCTGCCTTATGTTGCTTACTTATGATCATCATTTACATTGCTAATATTTTCATTTTTCTATTTTTAGGTGTTTAAACATGCATTCCCTTTTAGCAAGATCTTATTAAAGTTGCAGTTTAAGCTAGGGCAGTGCAGATTTCTGGAAAATGAATGCAACTGGAGTGAATGTATAATACCTTGTAGAAGCTTCAGTAAAGACCTCTCAGTTCTTTCAATCTTTTGTGTTTGTTTGATTGACTTTTAGGGGAGGCTCTGATTTACTATATAGGTCTGGCTGTCCTGGAACTCTTTGCATAGATCATGCTGGCATCCAATTCAATAAGATACACCTACCTCTACCTCCTGAGTGATGGAATTAAAGGCATGACAGAATACACCCAGCTTGTCCATCGTTTTTTGTCGTTAGTAACTGTTCATAAATTTCTCTGATGTGTACTTAGTACTGTCCATCTCTTAATTTCTCTCTGTGTGTCTCTGTCTCTCTCTTTCTATTTCACTCTCTTCTCTGTTTGTCTTTGTCCACATTAATTGGCATGTCTACTCCAAAGCTATATCCTATTCAAAAAGTTCAGATATGACACAGTTAAACCTCGTTATTCAGTTTTTCTTCTAAAGTGACTTAGTGATAACATTAACACTTCTTTTTTAATAGAAAAGTTTTATTATTTATTTTTAAACTATAGACTGTACATGATTTAGAAGGGAGAATATACAAAACAATGATCAAAGAATAATCATGTTTCTATGCCTTTTCTTTTGTCTGGTCACTCAGAAATATGATGTTATCAGGTATGATTATTGTTGCTTGCCACTCACATTATTTTTATCCATCTATTCACTATAGTCCACTTTCTTCCACAAATATATGAGCCCCCATTTTCATATACTGATATGCCACATCTCTGATCCCTGGTCAGAACATGATATTCAGTGCCATGTTGTCTTTTGACTGACACCACCCATCTGTTCACTGTACCTGATCACCACATCTCATTTGTTGCTAGATAAAATATCATGACGGTGTTTTTTTCCTCCCCTGTCTCATGACAGGGTCCTGACCTACTTAAAGTAACTGAAGATGATTCATAGATCACTCAAGAACCCAACTAATGTCTATTACATATTCATGCCTTATAAACTAATGAAACTCCTTTAACATAGGTTTCCAAAGCACACCTTTGGTTTTCCTTACAATCTAACCTTTAGGCTTTTTCTTTTATCCTCCTTCACTTTTTGTACAGTACCCAAATGTCTAACACTAGCACTTCAGTGTCAGAAAATAAATAGAAGAAGCACTAGAATTATATGATTATATTGCCAATGAAGCATAAATTTATATTGTTGCCACTCTTTCTTTTGTACAAATGTATGGCATATTTTAGAATTCCCTGACCTTCAATGATGTGTATGTGAAATTCAGCCAAGAAGAGTGGGCTTTGCTGGAACCTTCCCAGAAGCAACTCTACAAAGATGTGATGCTAGAGACCTGTGAAAACCTCACTGCTATAGGTAAGACTGTAAATTTTCTTTCACTTTTAAAATAAAGAGACAACTCTTACTTTGTTATTGATCCTCTTCTGTAATTCCAATTTTGAATGAGGAGGAATGAGGGGAATAAATCAGGCATGGTTCTAAGGGTCACAGAAGATAGTGATTTAAGTTTTGCCTTAATAATAACATAATATTTCCAATAATATATATCTTCTGGTACTATATTTTAGGCTACAATTGGGATGACCACAATATTGAAGACCTTTTTCAAATTTTTAAAAGTAATAAAAGGTAACTTTATGTGCATGTTGATACAGATATGAATCTTAAATTTTAATGAGTCCTGGAAGTTTGCTGTTTTTGTTTGTTTGTTTGTTTGTTTATTGGCTGCTTTTTATTTTCTGTTTTTGAAATAGTTTTTTTTTTTTTTTTCTGGGTATCTGTGACTTTCTTAGACTTGCTTGTTAGACCAGCCTGACCTCAAAATCACACAGATCAGCCTGCTTTTGCGTCCACAAGTGCTGGGATTAAAGGCATATACCAGCACACATGGCTGTGTCCTGGAAGTTTTAAAGAAAAGCAACAGTGTAAAAACGGCACTGGCGTTAACTGTACTGATGATCATTAAAATCTCACAGTTCCATGTACTTCAATGTCAGCTATCTGATTTGTGTTTTCAAAGCACTCCCCTAAAATAGAAAAAAATAAAATAATGTTGCATCAGAAAATACCATTTGAATATTATGGATATTACAGCTACTGAGTTGAACTGCCAATCTGTTTAGTCTCATTCTATCTAGTCAGATATTCCAAGAGGTATACACATTGAGTAAGTGACCATTATGTGTCCAAAACCTTCTAATAAGCAAATATTTCATAGTACAACCAGTGTTACTCATTTTCATGTAGTAACATTGTAAAGTTTAGTGAAAAGAGCAGCTTATGAGAGTCAAGAATATTGTTGTAGAGAAACCTTAATCCCTATGTGACATGTGTATGATGAACAAAATCAAACTGTGTTAATTCAATGTTGGGATCTTTTTTTTTTTTTTTGCATACTTGATGGATTTTATTGTGAGAAAATGGGAGGGATGAAACATAGACTTTAACTCACAAAGTGAGGGCCAAATAGGTTTCTTACAGGCTTTTTGTTTGTTTGTTTGCTTTTTTTTTTCAATGCAGTTTATTTAGGAACCTTGAACAATCATCTGACCCTGGGGAAAGCCAGCCCACTTTAAATAGCCTCTGGGCAGCCAACCTCAGTATGCCACGTGGGCAATGCAGATAGGTCCACATCCATGGAAGCAAGCCAGATCCTCAGCCTTAGCCAAATGTGGAGTTGTTTGTGACAGAGAGCACTCACCATCGGGAAGGTGGAAGGCGAAACCAGCTCCATCTTTCAGGAGCGGCATTACGCAGCTCTCTACAGTCCCCCTTTGTTTTGGACGCATCAGGCAAGAGTAGAGGTCTGATCTCTGATATTAGAAATAAATTGGGACTTTGTACTGATGTTCATTTAGGTGTCATCCACCCAAAGAGCATCAGACCCGTCTGATACCTTTTTCTCAGAGGCGGGACCTGGGGCATCAACCCGCATGCAATCAGACATGCTCTTCTCTGGGTCCAAGGCGGCTGACCCTGAGTGCAGTGCTTCGCCTCGCATCCTGAGCGTAATATTTTGGCTTTTATGGTAGCCAACCATGCTTGGGGAGACTGTCCTGCTTCAATGGCTGTAAAGGCCTGAATGGTCATGGCTGCATTACGCTGTTGTGAGACTCTAATCTTGCATATATACCACAGGCAAACCAAGGTGACCAACACCAGAAGGCCTGCTAACACTCCCATGCCTGCCCATTCCTTCAGATGATTCATGGCTGCAGCAATCCATGATGATACTCCTGTGGCTAGTCCCAAGTCCACTCTGGTAGAATTTACCATGGCAATGGCCACTCTCAGCTGGTCCATCGTAGTATCGAATTCTCCAGTCCAATTACCTAAAATATAGCTTGACAATTGTTTAGACAGATTTGCAGCACAGGGAAAGTTCTCATGTTGTATGCTAGTGACACAAAGTCCAACATACGTTCATTGACAGCCAAATTGAGCGATTTGCCATAGGGTATCAATTTGCTCCTGCACGAGGTCAAACCTCTGATTGAACACCATCAAACCTCCTTTAGTTGAGCATTAATTCCTTTTGTACATCTAAGGCATGAGCTACATTGGCTAAAAGGTTATTCAGGGTCTGAGCAGTCTGCCCAGATGACTCATGGCTAATGCCATGGTGGTAGCTCCAACAGCCGCCAATGAGATAGCAGTAACAATGGCAGCTGTAATTCCAAGATCCCTTTTCTGTCTGAAGAGAGTCATAGCGTGAGGGCATCAACGGGCACAGGCACCCAGTGAGGCATGTGAGTAACCAGCTAGTAAATTTACTAGCATTACAGCATTGGGTGAAAAAGCAAGTATCATTACCACAATTACTTGGCTCTATCTGGCTAATAATGAATAAAAATGGGGGATGTAAACAAACAGGTATGGGCTTATAGGAAGTATTATGAGAAGCCTTAACCCCCTCGTTGGAACATCCTGCATCAGTTCTAGAACTAGCAGTGGTGGTGTCCGAGGTCTGAGTAGGTTCAGCAGACCATTGCCCCCAGGGGCGAGACGTGCTCCATGTAAATTGCCTAACTGCATTTTTTTTTTCTCCACTTTTGAAAGTCATTTAAGGTTCTTAAATTATTTTTTTCCTTTTTAAATTTTTTTCATCAATTACACAGTATTCATTCTGCATCCCCCCATAGGCCCCTCCCTCCCCTCCCAATCCCACCCTTCCTCCCCCCCCGCATGCATGTCACTCCCCAAGTCCACCGATAGGGGAGGCCCTCCTCTCCCTTCTGATCCCAGTCTACCAGTTCACATCAAAAGCGGCTGCACTGTCCTCCACTATGGCCTGGTAAGGCTGCTCCCCCCCAGAGGGCGGCGATCAAAGAGCAGGCCAACCAGACCATGCCAGAGGCAGTCCCTCTTCACATCACCATTTAGCCCAATTGGACTCTGAACTGCCCTGGGCTACATCTGTGCAGGGGCTCTGGGTTATCTCCATGAATAGTCCTTGGTTGGAGCATGAGTCTCTGGGAAGTTCCCTGTGCTCAAACCCTCCTGTTCTGTTGCTCTCCTTGTGGAGACCCCATCCTCTCCAGCTCCTACTCTCTCCCAGTTCCTACACAAAATTCCATCCACTCTGCCCAACAGTTGCCCATCAGGCCCAGCCTCTGCCCTGATAGTCTGCAGGGCAGAGGCCCTCAGAAACCCTCTGTGGTAGGTTCCCAGGTTGTTTCCTGCCTCCTCTTCTTCTGATGTCCATCCTCTTTGCCTTCCGGATGGGGATTAGACATTTTAGTTAGGGTCCTCTCTCTTGCTTAGTTTCTTTATATGCACAGGTTTTAGTGGGTTTGTCCTATGCTGTATGTCTATATGAGTGAGTATAGACCATGTGTGTCTTTTTGCTTCTGGGACAACTCACTCAGGATGATCCTTTCCAGATCCCACCATTTACCTACAAATTTCATGATTTCCTTATTTTTCATTGCTGAGTAATATTCCATTGTGTAGATATACCACATTTTCTGCATCCATTCTTCTTTTATTATTCTTGTAATTTAAATTGGTATATCATATGTCACAATGTTTCTAAGACACTTGAGCACAGGGATATTGAAGGAAGCAGTGTACCTGTCTTTTTCCAAGAACAATTGATTTTGTAGCAGTACCCACTTTGAGATTTTCTGAATGTGATAAATGGTTACTGTTAATTGGTTTTGCCACTTCACTGAAAATTCATCAGCAAACTCATACTGCTGAAAATACCCATGAATACTAGGAACTTGGAACTTCTTCTGCTTGTCCTGACTCACTTTGTTAGTGAAATGCCATATATGTATATGTATATGAAATACTACAAAAATTTTGAATGGGATTGCTGTGCTAAAATTCTGAATTCTTACAATACTCTTCATATATTTGACTAAAGCTCTCATAGAAAAAATTATGCTATAAATTTGAATCACATAACAAATGCTCTTACTATCACAGGGATATTCAAAAATACCCATAATGAAGAATACCATGAATGTAAATAAAGTGATAAAATTTAAAATTTTATTTTTTTCACCATTAGACTGAATTATAAAATTAATTCATATAGATAATTATATTTATTAGTGTATTGAAATGACTCTAGGAAATATTTCATATGTTCTAATTATCTTTGCAGGCATGAAAGCAGTCATACTGAGAGAAACCCTTCAAATGCACTCTATGTGGTAAATCCTTCGCCTATACCACTGTTCTCATGCGGCATAAAAGAACACACACAGGAGAGAAGCCTTACAAATGTAACCAGTGTGGAAAAGCCTTTGCAAAAAAACAGTCATCTCTTAAGACATAAAAAGAACACACACTGGAGAGAAACCTTATGAATGTAACCAGTGTGGTAAAGCCTTTGCAGAAAACAGTCATCTCAAAAGCCATAGAAGAACACACACTGGAGAGAAACCTTATGAATGTAACCACTGTGGTAAAGCCTTTGTACAAAACAGTGTAACTCTCAAAATCCATAAAAGAACACACACTGGAGAGAAACCTTATGAATGTAACCAGTGTGGTAAAGCCTTTGCACAAAACAGTCATCTCATACAACATAAAAGAACACACACTGGAGAGAAACCTCATGAATGTAACCAATGTGGTAAAGCCTTTGTAAAAACAGTGCTCTCATAAGCCATAAAAAAACACACACTGGAGAGAAACCTTATGAATGTAACCTGTGTGGTGAAGCCTTTGCACAAATCAGTACTCTCTTAAGCCATAAAAGAACACACACTGGAGAGAAACCTTATGAATGTAACCAGTGTGGTAAAGCCTTTGCACAAAACAGTCATCTCGTAAGACATAAAAGAACACATACTGGAAAGAAACCTTATGAATATACTCAATATGATAAAGCCCTTGCACAACAGAGTAGTCTCTGAAAACATGAAAAAACACACAGTGGAGAGAACCCTTGTAAGGTTAATTAGTGTGATAAAGCCTTTGCATGTAACAGTCATCTCCTAAGACAACAACACATTCTGGAAGGAAACCATATGAATTCAACTATGTGGTAAAGCGTTTGCACATAACATCTCCTAATACATAAAGGAACACATACTGGAAAGATGTCTGACTGTAACCAATGTGAAAAAAACTTTTGGACTTCAGAATAATCTCCACACTCATGAAAAAATCCTAATGTACAGAAAGCCTGTGAGTGTTTTTGACATGGTGAAACCATTTCACATTTGTATAATCTTCATCGTCATGAAAGGATTCATAATGGAGGAAAAACTTATGAATGTGTTAAAATGGTGAGGCCTTGCACAAATCTAGAGTCATCATTATCATAATAGTATCCTTACTGGAAAGGAATTCTGTGAGTATAAACAATGTGGAAAGGTCTTTGTGTTCTTTGGTCCACTGAGATCCAACAGAACTGAAAAACTAGCTCAATGGAAATGACCTCCCTTTTCTGAAGGGGAAAGGGAATTAGGGGCAATAGGAATGGAGGGTAGTACTGGGGGAGGGAAAGAAAGGGGACTACGATTGGAATATAATGTAAATAAACTTATTTTAAAAAAAATACAATGAATGGTGAATATCAATTACATGCAACAGTATTATTTAATAAGGTGTTTACAAACGACTTATTGAGAATTCTGATTTTCAACATTTACTGTTTTCAGTTGCCTCACTTTATACAATAAACTTTTAGTCCAGTGGATGAATATGTAGGGAATGGTGAACTAACACCAGCCAGGAAAGTTCTCTGAGAGTATCACAACAGCGGTAGCCTGTAGAAGTTCCTTTGTGTACACATACCTATTTTTCCAAGGGTACTATTGAAAAACATCACAATCAACACTGAATTTTGAGATATGAGGGAGGAGGCTTTCTTTTCCATGTATGACCCTGCTTCTGGCCTAGATGTGTAACCCTGTCAAGAGTGAGTTTTCTCTGCCTGACTTCATCTGGAGAGTGTCTTTAGACATAGACACCACCAATCAAATTTGATAGATGGCCTTTGACACAGATCCCTGATAACTCTCCCCTCCCTTCAAATATAGGATAATTTGGTTCTGTGTTCTTGTTCTTCTTATTCATATAATAGGAATGTGCTGTTTAATGAAAACTGAGCATCCTTGAATTACCTAGTATTAAACAATTATCTACACCTATACTTGGAGCATTGCAGGCACTCTCCAAGGAATATAAGCCTCTGTTTTCTGCTTTTTAGAATTAAAGTTGAACTTACTTTCTGAGGTGGTTCCCAGAGTGGCTGACCACTGTTATGCTTGTGGGCTTTCCAAGCTTTATACTACTCATCTTCTGCCCTCATGGCATCCGGAGCTGGTGGGAAACAGCCCTCCAGGCAGCAAGAGAATCACATTCTCTGTAATGCCTATGATAAAATGTTTCAGACTTCATAGCATTTCAAATTTCACATGTTTCTGGATGTGAGATGGTCAATCAAACAGTGTCTTGGAGTGGGACTCTTTAAAATGAGTTATACTTATTATTTAGTTCACTGTAAGGTTGCAGGCAAGCCTCATGGTATGAAATCTTCTGAGTACAGTGGCCCATGGAAAAGAAATAAGAGCAGAAATTTTATTTCTCTGTTTTTAATAGCTGAGTACTGTTCTGATAATGTATAGGTAGATGGCAGAGGAGAGGAACTCCCCTTTTGAGTGGTCTAGGGAAAAGGGATGGGGAAAGATGGAGGGAGGGTGAGACCAGTAAGAGTTGAGGGAGTGACCTTCAATCAGCATATACAATGAATAAATTGTGAAAAATAAAAACAATTAATGAAATAAAATAAAATATAGAAAGAAAAACAAAACAAAAAAGCAAAAATTTGAGTCTAGTTTGGGTAACTGCCCTCCCTCAAAGAGAATAAAAAAGATATATAGAAAGAAAAGAAAAACATAATCTTTGTCTTTGTCACCTTTCTTCCCTGTGGGCTCACTTGAAGATCATTATCCAATGGAGACCATGCTTCTCTGTCTGAAGTTTATGTCACCATGGAAGTAGGATTCAAACCTGGAACTAATGGCAGAGGTTCCTAGTTAACAAACATATCAAATCAAACCTACCTGCCATTTTCTCCCAGCAATCCTTCAGTCCTTCCATGTTATCTGGTCCTCCAGGCTAGTACAGCCCATGCAATACCCTGAATTCTCCTCCCAGGGCCTGAGCTAATGTCACCCCATTACCCATCTATAGACAAACTATTTTGGCTACCTGGCCCTGTCAAGAGCCATGCAGGAGCAACAGCAAAACATCTGTAGAACTCATGGAATGTGGCTCTCTTGTTAGCGTAGTCACGATGAGTTTGTCTTGGAGAAGCATAATCCCAAGAACTGATTTTCCTGAGGACTTTGTGTTCTTATGTAGCATATCTCTGCTCGTTGCCCTTATGATGCCCATATTCCTCATAACATGAGTTGTATGAAAACTCAAAGTAGGCTTCTAGCCCATCACTGGGCAATATCACTGGCATTTAAAATTAACAATGCTTGATCTCTTTTCACATGTTTACTGGAGCAGATTAATGAATTAACCAGTGCCCTTGAAAGGAGCCATAGATGTAGATTGTTAGCAATGACCATTATACTTAGAAACAATTTGGAAAAATAGATTGTTTAACAAGGTCAGGGAAGATGTTTTTGCTAATGGCTCTGATGGAAAAATCTTAGAGAACAATTTAAAGTTAAGAAAAGTACACTATTAATAGTAAATCCAGGGATGTTTTAAGGTTGATGAGCTGAGAAAATAGCTCAAGGCAGCATTGGCTATCTGGGCACCCTCAAATTGGGACCAAAACTGAGACAGCAGTTGATTCCCCTATATTTGTTTTCCCCTCAGCTTCCTGATATGATTTAATAAAAATGATTAATGAGTAGATGCACACCCCTTTAATATTTAAAGTACAGGTGCCAGTACCATGCCATTTTTTATTACTGTTGTACTATAGTACAACTTGAGATCTCAGATAAAGATACCTCCAGAAAATCTTTTATTGTACAAGCATTTTTTAAATCAATTCTGGGTTTTTTGTTTTTCCATATGAAACTGAGAATTGTTCTTTCAAGGTTTGTAATGAGTTGTGCTGGTATTTTGATTTGAATTGCATTGACTCTTTAGATTTCTTTTGGTAGAGTGGCCATTTTTACTGTTAATCCTCCAATCCTGGAGTATGGGAGATCTTCTGATATCTTCCTGAAGTTCTTTTTTTTTTTTCATACAAGTCATTAACTTGCTTGATTAGAGTCACACCAAGGTACTTTATGTTATTTGTGGCTTTTGTAAAGGAGTTTTGTTTCCCTAATATCTTTCTGAGTCCATTTGTCTTCTCTATACAGGAGGGCTTCAGAATTTTTAAATTTAATTCTGTATCCAGTCATTTTGCTGAAGTTGTTTATCAGCTGTAGGAGTTCCCTGGTTGAATTTTTTAATGTTATTCATGTGTACTATCACATCATCTGCAACACAAGCTGGACTGGATGTGGAGAAAAGGGAACCCTTCTCCATTGCTGGTGGGAATATAAACTTGTACAACCACTTTGGAAATCAATCTGGTGCTTTCTCAGAAAATTGTGTATAGTGCTACTAGAATATTCAGTTATACCAACCATGGGCATATATTCAGAAGATTATCAACCATACAACAAGGACATTTGCTCAACTATACTCATAACAGCTTTATTGACAATAGCCAGAATCTGGAAACAACTTAGATGTCCCCAAACTGAGGAATAGACACAGAAATTGTGGCACATTTATACAATGCAATACTATTTAGCAATTAAAAACAAGGAAACCAGCAGGCAAATGGATGCAACTAGAAAATATCACTCCCAGTGAGGTATCCAGAAGCAGAAAGACACTCATGGTATATACTCACTTATATGTGGATATTAGCCATATAATATAGGATTAAAAATACTAAAATCTATAGTCCTAAAGGATCTAAACAACAGGAAGAACTCTAAGGAAGATGCTTAATCCTCATTCAGAAGGGCAAATGGTATAGACATCGGTAATGGGGGAAAATAGGGAACAGGGCAGGAAACTACCACAGAGGGCCTCTGAAAGAATCTACGTAGCAGAGTATTGAAGCAGATGGTTAGACTCATAGCCAAATTTTGGGCAGAAAGCATGGAATAATATGGAAGATTCAGGAGGTAGATAGACCTGGACGGGAGAGGCCCTCCACAAGGAGGCCAATTGAGCCAAAAAATATGGGCTCTGAGGGTTCTGTTCCAAATAAGGACTATGCATAAAGAAAACCTGCTCAGATGTAACTCATAATTAGCTCAGTTTCCCTGAGAGTTCCCTATTAAGGGTAACAGTGGCTGTCTCTGATATGAACTCAGTGGCAGGCTAAGGATCACCTACTCCTGGAATGTGCAGCCTTGCCAGGTCACAGAGGAAGACGGTGCAGCCATTCTTGGTAAGACTTGATAAGAAAGGCTAGGCTAAGATGATAGGGAAGTAGGACTTCCCCTATCAGTGGACTAGGAGAGGGGCATAGCGGGAGAAGAGGAAGATAGGTTGTAACTGGTGAAAGATGAGGGAGGGGCTTACAGCCAGAAAACAAAAGAATAAATTGTAATAATCAATAAAAAAGAAAAAATGAGGTTTTTTTTTTTTTTTCCTGAGATGGCTGGACTCAGGCAACTATCTCTTAAAAACAACTAGGAAGAATAGTATTTCATCTCTACACATTTTCCTTTTCCTTTAATACTATATGCAATAAATACCCTTGATAAAATTCAGTGGTTTGTTATATATTCCTAGTATTATAATATCGTAAAATACTTTACAAATCAAATTTTGATATATGTTAAGTGTGTAAAAATAGTTTATGAAAAAGTGGCTTGAAGTTTCAAAAGAGCAAAGAATGATTACTCAAAACTCAGGAGGGTGAAAATGGAAGGAAAATTGATGGAAGAATAAATAATATATAAATAAATTAATATCTCTTACACAGTAATTATAACATTTTGGTTATTGAGATTTAAGAAATATACACAGAATATTTCTCAAGTAAACAATGTAAGCTATTAATAATAGCTCTTATGCATGCACCCTGAGATATTTCTTTATATTATTCCTCTTGTCACTGAAATGTGTTCTTTGACAAGTCATGCCACTCCACCCTGATGTTCAGGCTCCAATACTGACTATTCAACTCTTATTTCAGGGTACTGACTGTTTTTAGCCCAATGAGGACTGAAGTCAGACAATGTTTGATTTCTGTGTCTAGCTCAGGTCAAAATTTTGATGATACATTTGGAGTTCAGCCACAATTTCAAAGTAAAATGATTGCCTTTCTTGAAATGTTAAATGTTTTCAGGAATGGCTGCATTGTCATCTTCTGTGGCCTGTTGGGCTGCTCTCCCCTCAGGGGGAGGTGATCAAAGAACAGGCCTCTCAGGTTATGTCAGAGGCAGTCCCTCTTCCCATTACATTGGATACTACGCTTTCATGGACTACATCTGTGCAGGGGTTCTAGGTTATCTCCATGCATGTTCCTTGGTTGGAATATGAGTCCCAGGGGAGACCCCTGTGTTCAAATTTTCTGGTTCTGTTGCTGTCCTTGTGGGGTTTCTGTCCTCTCCAGATCTTACTATTTCTGACTTCTTACTTAAGATTCCCTGCACTTTGCCCATCAGTTGGCCTTAAGTCTCAGTGTCTGCTTTGATAGTCTGTACGGCAGAGCCTTTCAGAGGACTTCTGTGCTAGGTTCCTAGGTTGTATCCTGTTTTCTTATTCTTCTGATGTCGATCCTCTTTGCCTTTTGGGATGGGGATTGAGCGTTTTAGTCAGTGTCTGCTCCCTTGATTAGATGTTCAGGGTTTTAGTAGATTTATCCTATGTTATATGTCTATATGAGTGAGTATATACCGTGTATGTCTTTCTGCTTCTGGGACAGCTCACTCTGGATGATCCTTTCCAAGTCCCACCATTTACCTGCAAATTTCATGATTTCCTTATTTTTCATTGCAGAGTAATTCTCTATCTCCCCCCCCCACACACACACACAGACACAAACATGCATGATACATGTAATAGCAGTTATTGGCAACAAAAGACTTGAAATTGAAAGAGCCAAAAGAGGGTTATATGAGAGATTTTGTAGGAAAGACAAATAAACAAGAAATAATGTGATTATATTAAAAATCTCAAAAAACAAAAGTACATGTTTCCATGAAAAAAATTGAATAATATTATATTTTGCACTAATGTGATTCAGGACAATCAAGTCCATTCTATCTTAGCACATGGTAAGCTGTGCTTCAGTAAACATGAGTGTAGATGTGTGCTGGAGCAGCCCAAGTCATCTGTTTCATGCAGATAATGGTGGACCTCCTCATTCAGTGTGTACAGTACATACTCTCTTTTAAATTGACTCAAGAATTTTAGTATTTGTTTGTGTGAAATTTATAAAATAAAGTTCCTCTAAACTTCTTTTTGGTCCACTTTCTTCTACTGTCTCCTTTCATCCTTTTACACAGAGATGCTGAGCAACCTGGATGATAAAGAGTGTTCAGTAGATGCTGCAGAAGAATGGACATTGTTGTCTAGTCCATTCCTTTAGTTTCTGTCTTTCTATTGGAGAATTGAACATCCAAGTTGAGAGATTTCAATGAGCAATGTTTATTATTTCAACTTATTTTGTAGTTATGGTGTGGGGTTTTTGCCTTCTGATGATGGTTGGGATTATTCATTCTTTCTCTCTTGAGAGATCAGAAGTTATTCTAAAGAGCCTGAATTTATATGCAACTTAGTATTATCAACTTGAAACTTTTAATATCCCTTCTTTGTTTAATATAATTTCTTTACATTTAATGCTTTAATTTTATGTGCTGAACACAATTTCTTTTCTGGTACACTTTAATTGTTGTTCTATATACTTTTTGTACTTTTATAGGCTACCCCTTCTTCATTAGGTTAAGGATACATTCTTCTATTATTTTACTGAAAATATTTTCTAGGATTTTGATGTGAGTTTTTTCTCTTCTTTTTATTTCTATTATTCATAACTTACTTTTTTCACTTTTTAGATTTTCTGGATCTTTTGTGCATGGCTATTTAACATTTCTTTTGACACAACTTCTTCCTCCTCCTCCTCCTCCTCCTCCTCCTTCTTCTTCTTCTTCTTCTTCTTCTTCTTGTTCTTCATCTTCTCCTCCTCCTGCTTTTCTTCTTTCTCCGACTCTTCCTTCTTCTTTTTCTTTCTCTTCATCCTCCTCCTCCTTTTTTCTTTTAAAAATTGTCACTTTACTTATATATTCATCTGGATTAAAGTTTTCCCTTCCTCAAATCCTGGCAACTATTTCCCATCTTTCCTTCTATCCTGTCTAAATTCACCCTCATATTAAACAAGGAGGGCTATAATGTACAATAAGAAAATAAAATAGCCACAAGACAAAAGCAAACACATCTGAGTGGGAAAAAGAAAAAAAAAAAGGGCCCAAGTTGGGAAATGATGCAGACTTGTTCATACATGCAGGAATCTCATAAAATATTAAACTTGAAACAATGGTATACACACAGTGGACATGTAGCTTTAAAAATAGAAAAAAAAATCTTCAGCAAATTAAAATGAGAACTATGATAAAAAAATTAAATTCATGCCAGAATTCTAAGACATGAGAATCCAAACTTGCCAGTGAGGGGAACTTTTGGCCATCTACCTTTTGGAATGTACTCTTAAATGTACAATTAAGATTAGTCCCTTGGATAAAATGAGTGTCCCTTGGAGAAAACTATATTTTCATTTGCAAGCACTTATCAATTAAGAGATAGTGCCAGGGACAACATTAAAGGCCTTGTGCATGCTGTCTCTCGCAGCTTATATATTCTTCAGTCCTCTTAATTTATAGTGCTTTGTTCTTTGATATCCTCTATCCATTCTGGCTCTTACACTCTTCTGGCTGAATTACTGAAGAGCCTGAAGGGCATATTCTGAGGTCTCTCACTGACTGTCTATTTTCTCTATGGGTCTCTGATTTTGTCTCCATCAGATGCAGGATGACATTTTTTTATGATGGCTGAACAAGATACTGGTCTATGAGTATAGCAGAATGGTATCAATGGTCATTTTATTACTTTTAGTAGAATGCAGTATTTGCTTTTCCCCCAGAACCATGGTCTGTGTAATTTATTTTTCTTGATCAATAAACCAGTGTCAGGTGTGGATTCCATCATGTGAAGTGGGCCTTAAGTCAAACTATAGATTGGTATTTATTCCTACAACTCTTGCACTAATATGTCTTACAGCTCTCGGTTCTCTCATTCTCAGTTACCTGCAAAGGTGCATTTACCTTCACGTTTCATGATTTGATTTTTTAAATGTCTGAGTAATATTTTATTGTGTAAATACACTAGTACTATAACAAAAATAGAAATACACACCGGAAAGCTAGATATACACACTGGAAAAACAGATAAAATATTCACAAATGGTGCTGACCATTTGTGAAAACTAGATGTCTATATGTAGAAACATGTAGATGCTTATTTTCACTCAAATGTCACCTTCAAATGGATTAAAACCTCACCAAAGTTCATATACAGTTAAAGCCATGAAGTCAGAACAGCTATTTGACAAAGATCCAGCACAGCTGAGCTGCATGTTACAGTAGCCTTCATGCTATCTTTCAGGCTTGGTCTTGATCTCCACTTGCTACATGCTTAGAGTGCTTTCAATACATGTACAACCTGGAGCCATTGGAGCAATGGGAAATTTTTTCATGAATCATTTATGCCTTCACCCTAGAATACTGCTTCTAAGCTTCCCCAGAAAAATCCTGAGCATACTGCTCTTCTCATTTTTAGGGGAAATATCAATTATCTGACCCTACATGAATGTCTTCCTCATGGAAGTTGTAACTCACATAAAAATGGCAGAAAACTCCTTATGAGACTTCAGCTCCAAGATAGTCTTGCAAAATCTACCCTTGTGCTTCCTCAAGAAGAAAATAATCAGAACAACATACTCTTAAAAAGGCAAACAAAGTTTCTAGAGCTAGGAGAGTTGATTGTATTTGAGATTAAATACCTTGTACTTCTGTATCCTCAGATGATTACTTGGCATATAAGATTAGGAGTTACATATGTTATGTTCTCAATGATTAGATAAAGATGTAAATGAATAGCTGGAGACATCTTCACATTACACTAGGGTCTATAATGATGGACAAAGAATGTTTTATAAAAATAAATTTTAAAGTGAGGTATTAGGGCCTCCTTTTCCTAGAAATATCAGCTTTCACATTATCACTGTGGTGTTGTATGACCAAAATAATGAAAGAATACTTAGATTTAGCACATAAATAAATTTTACAAAGATATGAAGTATAGACATTGCATTATGCCAGGAATTGAATAAAACCTGTTGCTGCTTTGGCCTAAATTGTTTTTCATGAGGCTGTCCATTAAAATTTGATAATATACTTTTTGGGACAAAGCAATATGCCAAAGCTGGCTTGAAGATTTTTTTATCTATTGCCATTGAATCTGAGAATGCTTCCAACCTGAGAATGGGCTTTCAGGCTGTGGCAAATATGCCTTCAGATTCTCAAAAATATCAGGTTATGGGATTGATGAAGAAAAATGATAGTAAAAGATAAAGTTTATCAATGATGACTAAATTTATAACCAAGAGACACTTAAAACACCTGTCTGGGGACAAAAAGGACATAATCTATGTTTTAGAACAATGTGAATCTTTTATTATTGAACTCTGTCTAAATAAAGAAGTACTCTGACTGCCAGTCAGTCAAGACTCTCAGTTTCTTTGGACAACCATGTCTGACTCATTTCTGCACCACCTTATCCTTCCCTACTCTCTGGAAACTATCAACTTCTGGGGCTGGTCCCCAGTCTTTCACCACACTCTTTCTTTTCTTTCACAGTAGGGTGAATACTCACAACTGAAGATCTAGAGCTATATGCTTCAGAGTAGATAGGACATGTGATATCTGTTTTCTGGATTTGAGTTACCTAAATCAATATCGTCATTTATATTTCTATTTACTTATGTGATACCATTTCACTTATCTATATCAGTTGAAGGATATTTAGGTGTTTCCATTTTGTACCTATTGTCAACAGAATAGCAATAAGTATGGTTGAGAAAATATTTTTGAAGGAGTATGTTGAGTCCATTGTGCATATGTCAAGGAAAGTTATAAGTGGTTCTTATGGTAGATTTATTTTAATAATTTTGAGAATTCTGCACACTGATTTCCGCTGTGGATGTACAATTTTGCAACCTCCCTTTGCCAGAGGTACAGGTTTTTGCCTGTCCAACAGAAGCTGTCAACTGTCAACCCAATTCCTGTTTCCTCCAGAAAAATAAAATACTAAGGGAAAAGTATATAGTACCTGTATTATTTATCACAATTACTATTATGTAATTAAAATTTGAATACTTATATTGTCCACAAATTGAAAAGGAGTAGCATGTATAACTTAGTAAAATGTTTTTTTCAGAAGTGGTTTCTATTCTGAAATAGAGTGTATCTATATAACATTGCTTAAATGGAGAACTCTTTTAGTTATGGTTAGATATACATTTTATATAAACTTACTAAAAGCATAGGGGTAAATAATTTCATTGAAGACATAAGGTATTTTATTATAGTCCAGTTATTAGACTTAATGATGGGTGAGTCAGGGTGCTTGAGAAAGATCCCCAAAATAACAGCTGTGCTAACAGATAAGCACAGAGCCATGCAGGCCAGGACCAAGCCCAGAGGATCCTCAAAGGACAGGAAAGTCACTGCCATGGGGAGGCACTGGTTTCTCTCAAGGTTTGGGTACTCTTGAACTCAGCAAGAGCTACACATTCTGCTGATCTGTGGGGATAAAGTAAATCAACATCTCAACTCCTACAAGTCACTCCATGTTCAGTCCATGAAGAAAGATTTCCAATGATATTGTGTGCATCCTATCACATTTTCTTTTACTATAGTACCAAGAAGGACACTAAAATACATTATTTGTCATTTGAGGTAATGGTTGCCTAAGGTTTTGTTTTTTTTTGCTAGATCTATGATTAAAGATGGTGAGTATTTTTTGTGTGTTTCTCAGAAAATTGTGTCTTATTTATCCTTCATTCTGTCACCCATGTTTATCATTAATTTTTACAATATATTCACCTTGTATCCCAATTGTAGCCCCCTCCCTCATCTACTCTATGTCCCACTATTCCTCCCCCCTCTTCCCCTATTCTTCTCCTGTAGTCCTCTGATAGGAAATGTCCTATCAGTCCCTAGCCTATCAGTTTCCATTAAGACTCCTGTATCCTCTTCATCTGTGGGCTTACTAGTTGTCCCCACCAGTGAGAAGTGATCAGGAAGCAGGCAACTGAGTTCAGAGACTGTCTCTTCTCCCCTTACTAGGAATCCCATATGGAGACTGAAGTGTCTATGGGCTACATCTGAGCAGGGGTTCTAAGTCCTCTCATGCTCTTTGGTTGATGCATCAGTCTCTGCAGGGCCCCAGGACCCAGATTATTTTGTCTTTGTTGGTCTCCTTGAGTAACTCCTGTCCCCTTTAGGTCCTTCTATCTCCCACTTCTTCAATAAGACTTTTTGTGCTCTATACAAAATTTTGCTGTGGGTCTCTGCATCTGCTTCAATCACCTCTTGAGTGGAGTCACTTAGTGTTCATCCATGGAAGGATCCTATCCTGCTCTCTCTCTTCTAAGGCATCTATCCTGTTTTCTTTTCTGAATGAGAATTAAGCATCTTTCCTATGTTTCTCCCTGTACTTTAGCTTTTTAAAGTCTGTAGATTTTAGTATGTTCAATCTATATTGTATGGGTAATATCCACTTGTAAGTGAATATATACCATACATGTATTTCTGCTTCTGGGATACATCATTCAGGGTGATCTTTTTTAGTTCCATCCATTTGCCTGCAAATTTCATGATTTTCTTGTTTTTAATACCTCAGTATTATTTCCTTGTGTAAATCTACCACAATTTCTGTATCCATTCCCCCATTGAGGGACATCTAGTTTGATTCCAGCTACTGGCTATTATGAATAAAGCTGTTATAGTCATAGTTGAGCAAATGCCCTTGTTGTATGTTTGAGCATCTTTCTGATATATGTGTAGGAGGTGTTTAGCTGGGTCTTGGAGTAGCAGTATTCCAAATTTTCTGAGAAAGTGCCAGACTGATTTCCAAAGTGGTTATACAAGTTTACATTCTACCAGCAATGGAGGAGGGTTCTCCTTTCTGCACATCTTCTCCAGCATGAGTTGTCCCTTGAGTTTTTTATCTTAGTCATTCTGATGGGTGAGAGGTGGAGTCTCAGAGTCATTTTGATTTTCATTTCTCAGATTTTTAAGGATGTTGAGCATTTTGCAGTATTTCTATACCATTCAATATTTCTCTGTTGAGAATTTCTGTTTAGCCTTGAACCATATTTTAAATTGGATTATTTGATTTGTTGGGTTATTTATATATTCTGGATATTAGCCTTCTGTCAGATGTAGAGTTGGTGAAGATCCTTTCCCAGTCTGTAAGCCATCCTTTTGTTCTGCTGGCAGTCTCCTTTGCTTTACGGAAGATTTTCAGTTTCATGAGATCCCATTTATTGATTGTTGATCTTAGAGCCTGTGCTGCTGGTGTTCTGTTCAGGAAGTTGTCTCCTGTGCAAATGTGTTCAAGCCTCTTCCTCAATTTTTTTTAAATAACAGATTAAGAATGTTAGTTTTATGTTGAGGTATTTGATCCACAAGGAATTTACTTTTGTGCAGGGTGATAAGTATGGATCTATTTGTATGTGTGGACATCCAGTTAGACAAGCACCATTGGTTGAAGATGTTCTTTTTTCCATTGAATGGTTTTGGCTTCTTTATAAAAAATCAGGCATTGTAGGTGTGTGGGTTTATTTCTGGGTCTTTGATTCAATTCCACAGATCCACCAGTATGTTTCTATGCCAGTACCACACTGTTTTTACTGTTTTTCTGTAGTACAGCTTGAGATCCAGGATGGAGATACCTCCAGAACTTTTTTATTGTACTGAATTCTTTTAACTATTCTGACTTTTTTGTGTTTTTTATGTAACGTTGAGAATTGTTCTTTCAAGGTCTGTAAAGAATTGTGTTGGTATTTTGATGGAAATTGCATTGAATCTCTACATTTCTTTTGGTAGGATGACCATTTTGCTGTTATTCCTACTGATCCATGAGTATGGGAGATCATTCTATCTTATGATATCTTCTTCAATTTCTTTCTTCAAATACTTTGGAAGTTTTTTACACAGATTTTTCACTTGCTTGATTAGAGTCACACCAGTTGCAAAGACTTTATGTTATTTGTGGCTATTTCAAGGTTGTTTTTTTTCCTAATTTCTTTCTCAGCCCTCTTGTCTTTTCTATACAAGAGGGCTTCAGATATTTTTTAGCAACTTTGTTTCCTTACTGAAGGTGTTTATCAGCTGTAGTAGTTCTCTGGTAGAATTTTTAGGGTCACTCTTGTATACTATCATATCATCTGTGAATAGTGATACTTTGACTTCTTCCTTTCTGCTTTGTATCCCCTTGATTTCCTTTAGTTGTTTTACTGATATAGCTAGAACTTCCAGTACTATGTTGAAGAAAGGAGAAGAGAGGCAAACTTGACTTGTCTCTGATTTCAGTGGGATTGATTTTTATTACTTTCCATTTAGTTTGATTATGCTTTAGGCTTGTTGTATATTATCTTTACTGTGTTTAGGCATGTGCCTTTTATCTCTGATATCTCCAAGACTTTAAACATTAATTGAGCTTGGATTTTATTAAATGCTTTTCAGCATCAATTGAGATGATCATGTGGTTTTTCTTTTTTAGTTTGTTTATGGGTGGATTAAAGTGATGAATTTCTGTATATCGTACCTCCCTGCATGCCTAGAATGAAGCCTACTTGGACATGGTAGATGAGATCTTTGATGTTTTCTTAGATTCATTTTGTGAGTATTTTATTGAGTATTTTTGTTTCAATATTCATAAGAGGGAATGTTCTGAAATTATCTTTCTTAGTGTATCCCTGCCATTAGTTAGCTTTTGTGAGGTTTAGGTATCAAGGCGAATGTGGCCTCATAGAATGAGTTTGGTAATGCTCTTCTTTTTCTGTTTTGTGAAATATTTTGAAGAGTATTGTCGTTACCTCTTTTTTGAAGGTCTGGTAGAATTCTGCGCTGAAACCATCAGCCTCTGAGCTTTGTTTGGCAGGAAGAATTTGATGACTGCTTATATTTTGTTAGGGCATATAGGTCTATTAATTTAGTTACCTGATCCAGATTCAACTTTGATTAGTGGAATCTATCAAGAAAATATTTCATTTCATTTAGATTTTCAAATTTTGTGGCATATAGACTTTTAAGGTAAAACCTAATTATTCTTTGAATTTCCTCAGTGTCTGTAATTATACCCCTTTTATTTTCTGATTTTGCTGATTTGTATAGTGTCTCCCTGTGTTTTAGTTAGTTATGCTAAAGGTTTTGTTTATCTTTGTCATTTTCTCCAAGAACCAGCTCTTGCTTTTGTTTATTCTTTGAATTGTTTTTTTGTTTCTAATTTATTGATTTCTCCTTAAGTTTGATTATTTCTAGCCATTTAATCCTCTTGTATATGTCTGCTTCCTTTTGACTAGGTCTTTCACATGTGTTGTTATGTTGATTTGAAATGCCTCAGATTTCTTTATGAAGGCACTTAGTTCTATGAACTTTCCTCTTAGAATTACTTTCATTATGCCTCATTAGTTTGGGTAAGTTGTGCCTTCATTTTTGTTAAATTCTAGAAAGTCTCATTAGTTTATTTCTTCCATAATCCAGCTGTCATTGAGTAGAATTCAGTTTCCATGCATATGCAGGCTGTTTAGTATTTTTTGTTACTATTGAGGTCTAGTTTTAGACCATGTTGTTCTAATGTGATGACAAGGGATTATATTGGTATAATATTCTTTTTTTTTTTTGGAATGTATACAATTTACCCTTGTTCATTCAAATGCTGATTTCTCTCCTCCACTGTCTGGTTTCAATCTAGATATTGCATTGTGATGCTTTTTCTAAGCATCACCTGTCTCAAGCTTTGCATAAACATGCCACCATTTGTTCTCTATATTGTCAATTAAAACAACCAGCCCCAATACTGAGCAATGGAGAGGATAGGGTGAGACATCTTGGCCCAGAGTGGGAGGAAGAGGTAGGGGCAGGAGAGGAGAGGAGGAGAATCTGCTGGAGAGGTCTTGGCACCACATGCAGAAATGTACTGGAACTAAAATATCACTAAAAGCAAGTATGATGGGTGAATCTGAATGGTAGGAAACTCTGTGGGCTTAGAGGTTTAGGATGGAGTAACTGTTGGCCAGCATTGTGCTCTAGGTTAACTAAATGAAATCCTAGTCTCTGTGTGATGATTTGGTTATACAGCTGTTTAGGAATAACCACTGCTTAACTAAAAAGATTTATCAATAGTAAATATCAATAATCTACAACAAATGGCACCCAACTAATCTAAGTATCCACACCCTTTAAATCCTACTTTAATATAATTTGGTGGGGAGAGGAATAAGCTCTCAGCGATACAACCCAAACTTTAAACCTAAAAACTCCCAGATAAATTACTGGCTCTTTAAAAGAGACTATTAAATATGCCTCAGAGCAAAAGACAGCCTACTGTGGGCAGACCTGAGACTGAACAAAACTGGTTGTCACTACATTCTAACAGGATGAGAGATAAAACAGAAAACAGACTTTTGAGCTTGGCTGATAATCTCTTCTACAGTTTTAAGACAGAAATAAAGGAAAGTTTAGAAATTATGACCCTGGTTACATTCATATTCCTCAATTTAACTTTAAAAATTGATTTAGCCATTTATGTGTTCTCAAAGGCAAAGGCTTTAGAAAAGATACTGGAACAGCACAAAGAACAAGTAGAACAATATGAAGAAAAAAATGAAGGTTGGAAACAGGACATAAAACAAGAGATACAAAAACTTACAGAACATGATAAACAACAGGAAAAGAGGGCAGAGGTTTTAGAAAATATACTGGAAAACACAAAGAGCAAGTAGAACAATATAAAGAAAAAATTAAAAGTTAGAAGCAAGGCATAAAACAAGACATTCAAGAGATTATTGAACAAAACAAAAAATAGAGAGATGGGTGTAAAATATGGGTACAGACCTTAAAAAAAGTGTTTAGAATACTAAGTAATACTCAGGCAGACGCAAAAGATAATAATAAAGAAAGCCAAACAAAATTGGTTAGAAAACAAATGTTAGCTTATCCAGTCAGTGTACAACAGAGACCAGCAGATGATCACTCACAGGATTACCATGAGGCTGAATGGCACCCTGTGGAAGTGCTAGACCTGAGAAAATTTAAAGAAAGTGTCACCAATTTTGGAATGCATTCACCATTTGTTAAACAAATGCTGACTCCCTGGCCAATCAGTATAGTAATCCCAAAGGACTGGGAGGATATGGCAAAGGCAATAAAAGAACCTGAGCCATATTTACAATGGCTATCATGATGAAGAGAAGAGGCTAGAGAGATACCATACAAAAATAAAGCCAGGGCTGTTGGTGTTTTTAAGGAACACCTGCTTGGTGATGGCTAATAGGCTGACACAGATATATAAGCTGTATATAATGAAGAAACCTTAACATTCTGTCACCTAGCAGCCATAAATACCTGGGACAAGGTTGAGGAATCAGGAAAGAAGTCTTGAGCCATTCTCTCAGGTCATACAAGCTCCAAGTGAAACATTCATTAATGTTTTGCAAAGATTGACTTCAGCTAGGGATACAAGTATATCAGATCCACTAGCTAGAAAAGCTTTTGAAAATGCAAAGATTTTGAATGCAAAGAGGTAATACAGCTATTCAAAGCAAGGTATGCACAAATAGACAAATGGGTTAAAAATACAATTGACATCAGACCTCAATCACCCAATTTGTCCTTGATAGGAGAAGCTACCTCTAAAGATATTGGGAAATGTCTTAACTTTGATGGGCAAATGGAGTTATCAGAAAAAACAAAATAATTCAAAAAGGGAGTCTATACTTTCTAGAATATGTGGAAGATGTGGCAAGGGTTGACATTGGATTAGTGTATGTAGAGTACAGATAAATGGGGTAATCACTTATCAAAAAATGCCTGAAGGGGCCTTTCTCAGGCCCCAATACAGAACAGGGATACTCCTCCACAAGAAAGTTAAACACCACTGCTCTGGGAATAAACATTAAAAACTTCAAAAAGGCCAGGGTAGGCTTTATAGGTAAATAAAAATAAATCAATAAATAAATTGAAAAAAAAAAAAAACAGGAAAGGATTAAAAAAAAAACAAATATATTGGCAAACTTCTATAAATGATCAAATGATCATAGGGCAAAGTTGAAGATAATTTTAAATAATATTAAATTGAAGGCATGGTGGGTACTGGGGCTGATGTCACAATTATCACTCCTAAATTCTGACCCCCAAATTAGCCAATTTAAGAGGTGGATATTCAATTCCAAGGAGTTGGAACTTTATCTAAAGTAAAACAACATGTCAGATGGCTTAAATGTATAGGATCATAAGGTCAAATAAGAAAATTAAGGCCATATGTGGCTGAGATAACCATAAACTTATGGGGAAGAGATCTGTTACAACAATGGGAGACCAAAATTAACAACCTCCAATTTAAGAGGCAAAACAGGTAATACTCCTGATAAGCAAGTTTAAATTATTTTAAAATGCCATCAAAACCAGTTACAGGCTGTCCAGGCTGTCCATAAACAAAATACAACAGAGGCTGTCTTTTCAACTTCATGTTGGGAAGCCACTGCTAATAAAACCCCCTAAACCTTACCAAGGTGGTTGGCTAACCAACCTATTTGGATTGAAAAATGGTCTATGAGTAAAGAAAAATTACTGGCACTAGAACAGTTAGTCCTGGAACAGCTGGAGGCTCAACATATATAGGGGTCCAACAGCCCTTGGAATTCTCCTATATTTGTCATCAAAAAGAAATCTGGCCAATGGAGGATGTTAACAGATCTCAGAGCCATTAACAAAATTATTCAGCCAATGGGGTCATTACAATCCAGAATCCCATTGCCTTCCTTGTTACCTTAAACAATGGCCTATCATAGTGATTGATTTAAAGGATTGCTTTTTCACAATTCCTTTACATGAGCATGATAGGGAAAGGATTGCTTTCTCAGCACCTACTTTGAATAGAAGCTGTCCAATAAAGAGTTATCACTCAAGGGTCTTACCACAGGGTATGTTGAACAGTCCTACTTTGTGCCAATATTTTGTACAACAGCTGTTGGAGATAATTCATAAGCAGTTTCCTCAATCCATAATTTACGACTATGTGGATGATATCTTATTGTCTGATTCAGATAGAAAAACATTAGAAAATATTTTTGATGAAATAAATAGAACTTTGTCTTGTTGGGGTTTAGAGATTGCTCCAGAAAAAGTACAAAGAGGAGATTGTATTAATTACCTAGGATAAAAAATAGGTCTACAGAAAACTTGACCACAAAAAGTACAATTAGAAGAACCTAATTAAAAACTCTTAATGATTTTCAAAAGTGCTGTGGGATATTAACTGGCTATAGCCTACCTTTGGTTTAGCTACTCAGGAGCTAAATAACTTATTTCAAAATGTACAGGATGATAAGGACTTTAAAAGTCTAAGAACGTTGTCAACTGAAGATGAAAGTGAATTGGCTCAGGCAGAAAGGAAATTACAAGATGCATATATAGACCGTATTGATCCAAAGAGGGTTTGTATTTTGGTTATCTCGCTTTCCACTCATTCTCCCACGGGAATTCTTATGCAGAAGGTGGACTGTGTCTTAGAATGGATATTTTTGGCACACAAACAAAATAAAAATTTAAAAAACTATATAGAAAAGTTCCTGAATTGATCCTAAGGAAAAATGAGACTTCATCAGTTGGCTGGAATAGATCCAGATGAAATTGTGGTGCCCTTTACCAATGCTGAGATTGTACCATTATGGGCAGAGAATGGGTACTGGCAAAGAGCTTGTGAGTTTTTGGGAGAAATAATCAGCAACAGATACCAAAAAATCAAGTCACTTCAGTTTATAAAAAGAAGCAATTAGGTTCCCCCTCCTATAATAAGAGGAACTCCAATTTTTGGAGCTCCCACATTTTATATGGATGCCAATAAATCAAAAAGGGCAGGTTGTAAGTCAGAAAGTCTGAGTAAAGTGGTGGGGGTCCTTATGATTCAGTTCAAAAACCAGAATTATATACAATTCTCTTGATGTTATCAAATTTTTAAGAATCTTTTAATAAAATCACTGAGTCTCAATATGCAGAAAGAGTTGTTCTGCATGTAGAAACTTCTGATCTAATTCAGGATAATTTGGACTTAACTTCACTGTTTCTTCAATTACAACAAGTAATTAGAAATAGAAATAATCAATTGTATATAACATATATCAGATCTGATATGGGTCCACCAGGCCCTGTAGCACAAGGCAATGATGAAATTGATCAACTATTGACAGGAGTGTGTTAGAGGCCTCACAATTTCATTAAAAACACAATGTTAGCAGCCAAGTTTTAAAAAGAGATTTTTCTATCACTTGGCAACAAGCCAAAGAAATTGTGCAAAAATATCCCACTTGTTCTTTATATAACTAAACTCCACTACCTGCAGGAAGTAATCTTAATGGTAATCAAAAAAATGAAATTTGGCAAATCACGTGTTTTATTTTATAGAGTTTGGTAAACTGAAATATGTGCACCATACTATAGACACATATTCAGACACATATGAGCAAAAGCCATAAGTTCTGAGAAGGCTGATTCAGTTATGCATTTATTAGAAGTGATGGAAGTTATGGTTATTCCTACACAAATTAAGACTGATAATGCTACAGCATATGTCTCTAATAAAATGGAAAGATTTTTTACATGTTATGAGATAAAACATGTAACAGGTATACCTCACAATCCTGCCAGTCAAGCAGTCATTGAAAAATCGAATCGTACTTTAAGGAAAATGATTAACAAACAGAGAGGGATATTAAAATACCACAGAGATAGATTACATAATGCATTATTGACCTTAAATTTCTTAAATGTTAATGAACAACAAACAACAGCTGCACAAAGACACTGGGTCATAGAAAAAAAAACCTGCTGGATTATTTCAGCCTATATATTTCAAAGATACCCCAACTTCACAATGGACAGTAGGGAATGTGTTACACACTGGGGAAGAGGTTTTGCATATGTTCACACAGGAGAAGAGAAATTATGGGTTCCTTCAAAACTAATAAAAATCATATTTCACAGAGGAAGACCACCTGAAGACTTTGGTCACACATAAGAAGAGAGAAATGAAGAAGACCAAACAAAACAGGTAATACCAATTGATAATCCCTTCACATGGGAAAAACTCTAAAACTGACTGAGACATAAAAAATGTCTCTAGCCAGACTTCAGCAATACATGGCCCATAAATTTTTGACTATAATATCCTCAAAATTTATTATGCCATTCTTTTAATTGACATTGATGAAATTGGTTCACAGTTTAATTTCATTCTGAACATCTCATACATTTATAATTTTATTATTGTGTAATGCTTGTGAGAAATTATATGTTTTCAGAACAAAAAGAGAAAATCCTGGAGAGGCTGGACCAAACCTGACAGAATCCTCTTTCCAGCATGCTGAGACATTGACACATCTGTCTCAGTATCTTGCATGTTCCAGAATTCTGCTTGTTCCTGCATCAACTGCTTCCATTGCTGTTTCTCATCACGACCTGCTCCCAAGAGAGCTTTGAAGAAAGCTACAAATCTTAATTGGTCCAGCATTTTAGACTGTTCTAAACAGGACTTTTATTAATTCTTATTAATTTCTCAACATTCAAAGACTGGACCACCAATATTGCTTATTTAATTAAACATTTTTTCCGATTTTCTTTGGGCCCCCAACAGGATTTCTGAATGTCCAAAATGTCAGCTAGAAGAAATCCATGAGAACAAAGTCCTATTTTCCTTAAGGGGGATTGGGTGGGTTTTGCAATGGGCCAGCAGGCCTGGCTCTGATTTTTTTAATGTCAAAAAGGGAATGAGTTATTATTATTATTAAATTATTATTATTAAAAAGGGAATGAGTTATTATCATTATTAAATCATTATTATTAAATTATTATTAAATTATTATTATTAAAAGGGAATGAGTTATTATTATGAAATTATTATTAAACTATTATTAAATTATTATTAAATCATCATTATTAAATTATTATTTTTAAAAAGGGACTGAGTTATTATTATTAAATTATTGTTATTATTATTAAATTATTATTATTAAAAATGGAATGAGTTATTATTATTAAATTATTATTATTATTATTATTAAAAAAAAGGGAATGAGTTATTAAGGGGGATTGGGTAGGTTTTGGGTTGTTTTCTGTGGATACAAGTGTTTATTGTCATTGGGAGATGTTTATAAATTACTAATTGTCTTATTCAGAGTAAAACTGTTATGCCCAGTTTGGGAACCCCTAAAGACCAGGATATACTCTGTTGTAAATACAGGAGGTTTTTAAAATTGAATACGTGTTCAGACATGGGACACAAACTTCCTGTGGACACAGGAGAGGAATGTAGCCCTGAGATCTAGGGAAGCACGGTTTTTATGGGGCAAAACTGCAAGCAGGGACTTACATGCTTTGGCGTTACATGATTGTGTAAGGGAAACTGAGTTTGAAATGATTGGTTACTTTGGGCAGCAAGACTACAAACAGTTCTGGCCTGGTCCTATGGGCCAGTTTCCTAGCAACTGTATAATTAGTGGGCAGGAAAGAGTGCAGTAAGGCTAATTTGTCCCCTCAGGGCATTAAGGCTAGTTCCTCCCTGAAGGAGGCTGGACATGTCTCCAACTACCTAGCCTTTATTCATGCTTATGCTTTAAACTTTAAAACAATACCCACTGATTTTAAGCCTTTGGTCTCTGAAATACACTAAGAATTAATGTAATTGAGATTTTAAAAATGAAATAAAATGAAGTTTCAAATCTTTCTTCCATCTGCTATGTTTCCCATAAACTCTACTGTGTGCCTTCCTTGTGAAAGGAACCTGGCAATGTGCCAACAGGCCTAGCTCTGATTTTTTTTTATTTCAATCTTATTATTATTATCATCATTATTATTATTAATTTGGGTTTTTGAGACAGGGTTTCTCTGTGTAGCCCTGGCTGTCCAGGCCTTTTTGTATACCATGCTGGCCTCAAACTCAGAGACATACTCACAGACATCTACTTGCTTCTGGCTCACAAGTGCTGGGATTGAAGATGTGTGCACTATGCTTGGCAGGACTTTCTTATAGCCTGGTTGAAATCATACTTTATGACTTAGGACATGTCTAGACAAGTGAGTGTGAAGAGCTGGCAGGGGTGCAAACCCTTGCTTTTGGAGAGAGGATTTCTCTTGTGGCCTTGCATGTCCTGAACTCATTTTGCAAACCCAGATGGCCTGGAGCCTCTGCTTGCCCCACTGACAGCCACAGGCATGTGACACCACACCTGGCTTCTTGTTATAGTCTTTAAGAATAATTTATAATCTCTGTCTGCCTTCCTGGGACCAGCCCTGTTTTGACTGGGATAGTCAGCACTCACTAAAAGAAATGGGGGACAGGGACCCCAGGATTCCTTCTGCAGTGAGCAGGGACTGGCTGGGCCCTGGCTGAGCAGGGAATTTAAACTGGACACATTTAAACTGGGAATACATAAATTTAAGCTGGGGCTGTGTGTGCAATGAACTAGCTTTACTTAATAATGGACCATTGTGCTTTTTTCCCTTCTCCTAAGAAGTGTAAATCCCTTCTATTTGTTTATTTTTACACGTATGAATGTTTTGCCTGCATGGATAGGTGTGCCTGTGTACCAGGTGGATGCCTGGTGCCTGAAGAGGCAGCATTGACAACCCACAAGTATGCCCTTGAGTTTTTCTGTTGCCATCTGTTGCTTCTCATGGGACCTACACATTAGTCTGGTTTGTTGCCTCAATGAGAGTCCCTTGGAAAAAACTAATATTTTCATTTATTATTATTATTATTATTATTATTAAAAAGGGATGAGTGTTCTTTTCAGAGGAAACTTTATTTATTTATGATTCCTGGTGTAGTTCTCTTTATTATGGAAGATTTGTTTATTATTTGTACACTATTCTGTCTGCACGCCAGAGGAGGGTGCCAGGTCTCACTACAGATTGTATGAGCCACCATGTGGGTGCTGAGAATTGAGCTCAGGACCTCTGGAAGAGCAGCTTTTGATATTAAACTCTGTGCCATTTCTCCTGCCCCCTCATTTTTTATTTTTATTTTTTTAAATTTTTATTTATTCATTTTACGTCCCTGTCTTAGTCCCCTCCCTCTTCTCCTCCCAGTCCTACACTCCTGTTTCCCCTATCATCCCTCACCTGGCTCTTCAGAGAAGGGGATCACCCTGCCTCTCCTGTGCACATCCACCCACCCAAGCATATCAAGCGGCAATCAGGACTGAGCACATACTCTTTGCCTGGCGAGGCAACCCCAACAGAGGAAAGTGAAAGAAGACCTAGCTTGTGGGTCAGGGTGCATTCATATGTGTGTTGGTCCTGCTGTGTTTACAAGGCCTTGTTACCCTTGTGTCCTTCATCCACTCTGGCACTTACACTTTGCACAGAGTTTCTTGAGCCCTTAGGGGCTTGGGTTTCTTGGAGACATCTCATTTAGGGATGAATGGTCCACAGCCTCTCACTGTTTGCATATCGACTGGATGTGGGTCTCTGTATTTATTCCCATCTGCTGCAGGAGGAAGTTTCCAATGATGGTCTAGCAAGGCACCAATCTGTGAGTATGGCTGTGCTTCTTTAGCACAACTGTAGCATTTAGATTTCTCTAATGTACTTGGCCTCTGTAGACTCAGGTTCCTGGCCACTCAAGCAGTACTGGATCAAGATTCCTTCTCATGGACTGGGCCTCCATGGCTCGGTTGGTGTGTACTATTCTCTTCTGGTGGCATGCAGCGTATGTTCCAGTATCGCAAACAGCAGTCTATAAGGGTGAAGGTTCTCGGTAGATGCCAGCTGGAATTCGCTGTGTCCAATGACTTGTGAAGGTGTTGTCCTCAGCAACAGAATCTTACCATCATGTTGGGGAGAGCACTGGAGGATGGACACAGGTTGGGTTATCTCAGGCCCTGCTTTGATCTAGCACAGAGACCTCCTGTGTCCCGACTCCACAGGACTCTGGGAAGCCTGCTCTCAAGACACGCCTTTGTCTGTTCTTATTAAATTGAAATAAATACATAGTATTAAATGAAAACATCATATATATAAAGCTAGTTATTAAGGGACACGTGTGCACCACCAGAGGGCACCAGATTTCTTGACAGATGGTTTGAGCGCCACCGTGTGGTCCCTGGGATGGAACCTGGCACCTTGGTAAGAGAGGGATTCTCTGTGTCAGATGGCTGTTGCGATGACAAAGGTTGGCTTTTTTTTTTTTAAGATTCATCCATCCATGTATTCATTCATCCATTCATTCATTGTACAGCATTCTGCCTGTGCACCAGAACAGGGCACCAGATCCCATTACAGATGGCTGTGAGCCACCATGTAGTTGCTGCGAATTGAACTCAGGAGCTTTAGAAGAGCAGCCAGCGTTGTTAACCTCTGAGCCATCTCTCCTGCCTCCAGTTTTTTTTTAATCTTTAAAAAATATTTATTTTCCATGTGAGCGCGTTTCTGCCTTCCCAAGACTAGTCCTGATTTGACTGGGAGACTCGGAATTAATTTTAAAAAGGGGCAGGTACCCCAGGATCCCTTCTCCCTGGACCAGGGACCAGGGACCAGCTGGACTGCGTCTGATCAGGAGAATTCAAAGCGCACATTTTTCCTGCACACAAGTGGCTTCCAGCAGCCCTGTGTGTTTACTTCCGGTACCAGGGGGCGGGGCGATGGCATCACTAATTGGCTCCGAAAGGCTCCTGATCCTGAAGACTGCAAGGGGCACAGGGCGGGGACATTGACAGAACACCAGGGACCAGGGAAAACGCTGTGGGCTTGGTGACGACGGGGAAAGCGCTTCCGGGGGATACTTCTGGGTCCTGGCAGAGCTCCAGGCTAAGTAGGGATGAGGAGGATAGCTTGTGAGGGTGTAATGCAGTGCATACAGCATTCTAGGAATTGTATTTCTGCGTCTGCGACTCGGAAAAGCAACGATATAGTGAGACCTAGCTATGTTACTACAAACAATCCCAGAAGTCCTTGCTCTGAGGCAGTTTTCACAGAGGCTCTCACAGAGCCAGCACAATGCACTCTGGGATTATTTGTAGTTCCCTGGCTACTGGCTATGGAGTGCTTGGCTTTAGGATGGAGTGCTTGGCTTTAGGAATTTCCGTGCCTGGGACACTTCATCATTGGTTCAGTGCTCTCTCCTAAGGATGTTCATAGTCATACAAGAAAAAACAGATTTTTTTTTTTTTTTGTCTTTTGTCTATGAGACACCTATAATACAACGTGAGTGGCTAGAAGTAGAGCTGAAATGCGGTAGATAGATTTAAAGCCTGGACAGCTCCTAAGAGGGTGGATGGGGTATTGGAGCTTTTGGACAGGACTGTGCTGAATGTTAAGTGGGACGCGAGCACCCACAAGCATACATGCCATGTCTTCAATGTGTTATGTACTGTTGAAAAAGCAGGCACTTAAGGAAAACTATAAGAAAATATTCCAAGAAGCTAGCAGTTGGTGGAAATTCAAAGTTCAAGAGTTAGCACAGAACCTCTTCATTTTCCTAGTTCCTCATTCTGCATCCTGTTATTTTCAGGTATTTCAGACCGAACAAACAGCATCTTTTCAGGCTGGAAATGGACTGTAGTTTTCAGTTCAGATAGATAGTAGCATATAATTTTTGGGGATTCTCTTAGAAAACCCTTCCCAATAACTCAAAAGTTGACTTCTCATACCTGGTGTTGGAGTTTTTTGTTAGATGGAGGGACAAATGTCATCACAGATGGCAAAATTACATTTAAACTAAATTTTAGTTTTATACAACAGCTTACATGGATTATACATATCTTAGATAGTTACTAGTATGATTCCATAATACTTTTTCAGACATCCTTACTGTTATTTTACCATCTTCCCTTTTGTATTTCTTTCTGTCTTACCTCCGAAATTATTATACCCCCTTCAAGTTTTTTCCCACTTCCTCTTTCAAATCTCTATACCCTTCTACTTCCTACTGCACCTCCCACACTTCCATTCTCACCTTGGAAATGGTCACTACTTCATTCTTGTTTTTTTAATTACTGCCGGATATAGACTCACATATGAGTACACACATATTCAGTTTAGAGCTGGGAAACTTAGAAGAGAGAATATGTGAAGTTTGTCTTTCTGTGTTTGGATTACCTCATATAACATGATTTTTTTTTCTAGTTCCATCTATCTACCTGCAAGTTTTATGTTTTTATACTACTCCGTAGTGATTCATTTTAAAATCATGAACTAAAGAGCTAATATTTAATTCATTTTTAAGGTTATTTAATAATTACATCATTTTGTGCCTTCTCTTTTCTTCCCTCCAAACCTTCCCACAGACCTCTCTTATTTCTCTTTCAAATTCATCTTCTTTTTTCAAATTGGTATCATGCTCTTAATATAAGTTGCTCAGTTTAATAATGTTACTTCCATGCATGTTTTCAGGGTTGATTGCTTGGTATTGGATAACTAACTGATTTTATGAACTTTCCTGGAAATTTTTTTTTCTCACACTCTCAGCATTTATTAGTTCCCTGTGTATTTTTTCATAGGATTAAGGACAATGGTTTCTTCCTAGACCACTTTTGCATATCTATTAGTATTTCCATTTTTCAGCTCATTTTTATACAGGTATATTGCTAAGCCTTTTTTTCTTTATTTTTTATATTGGTCTATCTTATGGGTGTACCTTCTGATATTATTAGGAGACACATTACCAGAACATACTCTGATCCTCTGCCATATATATATATTACCATATTACCTCCTGTTATGCATGATCACTGAGTCTTAGATCTGGGAATTGTTTTGTAGATGTATCAGATGTGACTGTTCTCCAGAATTCTGCCTTGTGATTGGTTGTGGTTTTCAGTCATGATTGTGGTTCAAGGAAAAGCTTCCTTGATCAGTGTTGAACTATACATATCTATGTGCATTAGTAAAAGTATTTAGGTTGCAACATGTTTATATTCATGCATGTACTTACATGTATTATAGGGATTTTGTGTAGATATTTCACAGTATGATTGCTTAAAACTCTTTCAAAAATTTACTGTTATTTCACCGACTTACTTCTTTTATATTTATCCTGTAATACTAGGGTTTCATAGCTCAGGAGTTCAAGATTGCGCCCTTCTCAGGAATTCCCAGAGACCACAACTCGATGCAAAAGCAAGATTTTTTTAATTATTTCAATTGGGATAGGGTCACCCCTCCAAAGGCAGGAAATGACCCCGAGCATGCAAAGCACATGGTTTTTATATTTAAAAATCTGGCCACTTTTGCTCTATACATTGGTTGGTCAGCAAGAATAGCATGAAGATAGTTTACAGCTAGTTGTTTGCAGTTTTTTACTTTTTGTCACTTTTCTCAAAACAATTCACCCTGCCCTTCAAGAGCTGCCTGCATCTGGCTTCAATTCAAGGCTATCTTGGAGCAGTTCATCCTGCCATTTGAGAGCTATGTGCCTCTGGCTTTAATTCAAGGACAGGAATAGTCACAGCTGTTTTTCTTTTAGAGTTGTTTTCATTCTCGGGTGGGCTCTCATCCCCCCTTTTCTTTGTGCTCCAATTTTAACCCTAAAATTGTGGATCAACCTCAGAGAGAGATTGATACTTCCTCTGGAGCATCAGGACCTGAACCACACTTGCACATTCCTAACAAAGGCAACTAATCAGTTAACAATACAGGGTACTATTGTGAAAAGGAGCAAAAGGGTAGCAAAAGGTCCCAGTAAGAGAAGCACATAGGGGAGCAGACCATTAAACCCATTCCAAAGAAGAGATTCTATTAATTCTCATCTCCTTTTTTCAAGATCTTTTTGTAATTTTTTTTACTCTTTCCTTTAACAATGCCTGATTTATTCGTGTAAAAACAGCATTTCTCCTGTAGGGCTAAGCAGATTCCTCCTTTTTCAGTCATAAGGAGGTCTAATCCCCTCCAGGTCTGGAGAACTACTTCTGCTAATGAATAGAGCTGGTCTTGGAGGTCATTGATGGTGCTTGAAAGCAATTGTACATCATTAATTAACTGTTGGGACAGTTTGTTGTATTTATATAATAAAACACAAACCAGCTGACCCAGCACTTATGGAAGCAGTCAGCCCAATTCCCACTAACAGAGGAATGAACTGAATGGCTCTCTTCATTCTTCCAGCCATTAAGTCAAAGGTGGGGACTGGGACTGGCTCATCCCCTGGAATGATGCTAAGATCAGGGAGTTGCCTGTACACAGGTCCCAGTCCAATCTGTGGGCAAGAACGTATAGGCTTTATTATTCCTGCATAAGAAAACAGTGTTATTGTCAGGGCAGAGAGCTGTATAGAGATGTCAATTGTTGAATCACAAATGGCAAAGGTAGCATCCCCTACAGGTAGATCTGAGCTATCATTTTTGTAGGGTTTTGTCAAACAGGTAACATTTTGGTTGAAGAGAGGCTGCACTCTCATAGGGGTGCTGAGTGGCAGGACCCTCAGCAGTGGAATAAGTGGCGTTAGAGGGGGGGGCACCAGAGGAACAGGCTGCCCTTGTCAGAGGCAGAGCCAGCAGACATTTGCAAGCGAAGGATTGGTGTCATTTAGGAGGCTATGAGTGGCATCTACAGTCTGGGGGTCTAAAATAACTTTTCCTCTACTATCAGGAAGAACCAGAGGGTGGTAATTGAGGAATGAGTATTTTTTCTATTAACTCTTCAATGCATTGTTTAACCTGTTCTCGTCTGACCTGATCCTGCAGCCCTCCTCCTTCTGAAAGGTGAATGGGAGGTACCTTTCTTCAGCATTAAGGCTTCCCTGCCGTCCCTGAACAAGGGCTTGGAGTAATTTAGATCCATGGTATCCTGTTGGCACACTGTGGAACCAATCATCTATCCTCATCTCCTCCCTGACTTGGTGTAATATGGAAGTGAAATAGGTGATGTTATCTTTTCCAGTACATTGTTGCACAACCCTATAGCAACTGCTATGCACAGCCTGTTGGTAGGTATCACAAGGGTAAGGCCTGGGGCACAAATTTACAGAAGGAATCATTTTAGGCTTGGTTACAAAATGCCATTCTAAACTTGGAGTGCTCTCTGAAGGTTGTAGGGCTCTATATGCCCATGTATCACCACACTCAACTTGAGCATAGGCATTGTTGGGCCCCCAAATCTCACCATTTAGTTAGACTCTGCCATTCATCACCCCACCCTTGCAATCACAGGGTTTACCATATATTGCTTCCAGGGCCTTTCGAGCCTGGTGGGGATTGCCAAAGCTCCCATCAGTAGTTACCCAATTGAGTACAAACAGCACCACCCAGAGGTACCATGGTCGGTCATTGTCCCTGATGAGTTTCAGTTTTAACAGGTTGCTGGAAGCTTGGACTTTCCAGGTTGATGAAGAGCAGGCTTGACATGTGAACTGTGGATCCAAGCTGCAATGCCCTCTACTTTGACGTCTGTTGGAATGTTGAGCAGGACATAATAAGGAACCTTCCAACGAGGTTCCAGATTCTGGCTGCAGTGTCATAACAAGTCCACCAGATCTCCAAACTGGAAATGATGGGGCACCTCCAAGGACCCGGGCGCATATGCGCTACCAACCTTGCTCCAAATCTCTTTCTGAATAAGTTGCAGTCCTTTCAGCCTGGACAACAAGGCAGAGTTACCACTAGTTATGTCAAGGGGGTCCCCAAGATGAGTCAGGGTAGCAGGAACCCCATATAGTAGTTCGAAGGGAGTTAAGCCTAGTATGGAGAGAGTATTTCTGACTCTAAAGAGTGCCAAGGGAAGGAGCACCACCCAGTCACCGCCAGAAACCATGGTTAATTTGGTGAGATTCTCTTTTAGCATTCTATTCATTCTCTCTACCTGTCCTGAACTTTGAGGTCTATAAGCACAATGCAACTTCCATTAAGCCCCAGAAACCTGGTCACCTACTGGCTTCCTGAGCAACAAAGGCTGGCCCACTGTCTGACCCAATTACTTTTGGAATACCTTACTGAGGAAAAAAAAAAAAAAAAAGTCCAGAATCTTTTTTGGCCATGACCAGGGTGGTTTCTTTCTTTGTGGAAAAAGCTTCCTCCAATCTTGAGAAAGTGTCCACAAAAACCAGGAGATATTTATTGCTGTACCTGGCTGGTTTAATTTCAATGAAATCCACTTCCCAATGCATTCTGGGTATAGTTCCTCTCAGCCGCTTCCCTGGGCTCTGGAAATTCTTACTATGTTTACCCTCTGGCAAGGTTCACATGCCCTAGTCACTCTCTCAGTCAGGATGGTGAGGCTTAGTATTCGGTATGGGTATTGGCGGGCAACTTCAGCCAATTTCTTTGCCCCCAAGTGAGTCCACTTATGCATCTGAGTTATCACTATCTCAGCGTCTTCCTGGGGTAGAATGATCTTACCTTTGGAGTCAATCCATGCCCCCCACATTGGTGTCAAATATCCCATTTTTGCCATATTAACTTTAAGTCAGTTTCTGAGTAGTTTAGTCGTTCTTCTCTGGGGAGTTCAGCTGTTAATACCACTGGGACAGAGTTTCCTCTAGCAGCTACTTTAGCCTCCTGATTGGCTATGTTATTCCCCCTTTGCTGCCCTGGAAGTCCCCTTCTGCTGTCCCAGGAAATGAATAATGCTTACCTTGTCCAGCAGCAACAAGGCATTGACCAAAGCCAGAATCTCGTTTTTATTTTTTACCTCTTTACCAGCTGATGTTAGCAGGCCTCTCTGCTGATAGATGGCCCCATGTACATGGGCTGTTGGTAAGGCGAGCCAACTATCAGTGTAGTTGTTTATCTTTTTACCCTTTTCCAGAGTTAATGCCTGGATTAAAACAATCAATTCAGCTTGATGAACAGATGTACCCTCAGGCAATGCCTGGGCCCAGAATACCTTATGTCCATTTACCACCACTGCCTCTGCCTTTCTCTTCCCGTTCTACAAAAAACTGCTCCCATCCATATAGTATGTCACCTCAGCATCAGGAAGTGGTTGATCTTTCAAGTCCTTTCGCCATCCCTGTTTCTCTGCTAGAACCTGCAAGCAATCATGCTCCAGGGGCTGGATTTCTGGATCCTGCAATAAGGTGGCAGGGTTTAGCTCCATAGCCAGGGCAAGGGTGACTCTACCTTTATTCAATAGCAAAGCCTGGTAATGTGTCATGCAGGTGTTCGTGAGCCAGCGATCAGGTGGCTGCCTTATGACATTCTCAGGGGCATGAGGAGCATAGATGGTGAGGTCCTGTCCCACAGTCAGTTTGTCTGCAGTGTTTACTAGTGCCACCACAGCTGCTATTATTCACAGGCAGGTTGGCCATCCTGCCGCTGCTGCATCAAGCTTTTTGGATAGATAGGCTACTAGTCTCTTCCAGGGTCTAATTTAGTGTGTTAGCACCCCGTTGGCCATTCCTCGATTCTCGGCCACATAGATATGGAAGCTTTTGGTCACAATCTGAGTACCAAAGCTGGGGCAGACATTAAGGCTTATTTGATATTATCAAATGTAGCTTGTTCATCCTTTCCCCAGATGTAAGAGTCAATGCCCTTTGTAAGGGGATACAGAGGGGCTGCCATCTCGGCAAATCCTTCTGTACCTAAAATTTCCCTCAGTTGTTCAGTAGTCCATGAAGGGGGAATATGAAATGCAGTCTCTTTTCTAGCCTCCGATAGCCATCTCTTAACTGACCTGTTTCCTGCAGAGCTGAGCATTTTTCACCGACAGTCTATAGCCGAGGTCACCCAGCTCTTCTAACAGTTGGTCTGTGGCTTCAAGTCAGGTTTCTTTACAATCTGCAGCTAATAGTATATCATCCACATATCGGAGAAGAGTTACCTGGGGATTGGTGGCCTGGAGGTGCGCCAGGTCCCGGTGTAGGGCTTCATCTTCCTTTTGGGACAATTTTTGATCCAGTGTCCTTTCTCCTTGCAATAAGCATACTATTCCTTAGACAGAGTGCCCCTCCGATCGCCAGGAACTCTCTCCCTATCATTATGACTGCACTACAGTGGCCAGGATCTTAGTCAACTTTCTGTCTTGCCTCTTATTCTTTCTCTTTCTCTCACTCCCTGCTCTTTCTGCTTTCTTTCCTCATTCTCTTCTTCCATCTCCCGGCTGTAGAAAACCTTTTCTGCCAGCTGCAATAAATCCTTCAAAGACTTGTCCTGTAAACCCTCTATTTTCTGGAGTTTTCTACAAATATCTCTGGCTGACTGGTCTATAAAGATTATAGTCACCATTGCCTTATGCTCATCTGAGGTAGGGTCATAAACCAGCTGTATGCCTCCATCAGCCTTTCAAGAAAGGCTGTGGGAGATTCATCCGGCCCCTGAACCATATCTCTTACCTTCGTCAAATTGGTGGGCTTTCGAGAGGTCCATGGACACATGATATTAGAGTCTGGCGGTAGACCTTCAGGCATTCCCTACCTCCAGATGTGTTGTAATCCCAGTTGGGGTGGGTGAGGGGAAAGCCATCATCAATCTCATTAGGGAGGATGGAAGGCCTCCTGTCCATTCCTGGCACAGTCTTTCTTGCCTGAAGGAGGACCTGTCTCGTTCCTCAGTAGTCTAAAGGGCCTGCAAGAGTTGCTGGCAATCATCCCAAGTGGGCTGGTGTGAGAATAGGACATACTCAAACAAATATGTGCCTTGTATCTCACCTCCAAGAAATGATAGTCACAGCCTGTCCTATAATAAAGTCGTCCATCAAGAAACTCAAAGAAGCAACAATGATAGAGACAAAGAGAACAAGACAGGCAATTTGACAAGGACACCCTTAAGGGTGGTACCACAGAATTCTGATTGAGAGGCTGCCTCATGACGGCTGTCTCTGAAGAGAAACAGATGGGAGGAAGACCATCCCAGACCTAGCCTCCCCAAATGGAATCTGGAGCATCCTCCAGTTCCCAGTCAACCGATATTCTGACAAGTCTGTCTATCGCAGTGACTGAGCAAACGACCAAAAAGGTCCAGATAGGTGACTAAAGAGAAACAGTGGTATACCAGAAATCAGACTAACCTGTTCCGAGCTCGACCTCTGAGCCCAGTCTGTTGAGGGTTAAGGAAGGGCACGCTGTTTTCCGGGCAACGCACCAAAATGTAAGACCTGGAGTCTCACTGCTCAGGAGCTCAGGATTGTGCCCTTCACAGGAACACTCACAGACCACAACTCAATGCAATAGCAAAAGGTTTTATTGCTGTCGAGATAGGTCGCACCTCCAAAGACAGGACATGACCCTGAACATGCAAAGCACAGGGTTTTTATGCCTGAAAATCAGATCACTTTTACTCTATACTTTACAGCTGGTTGTTTCTCAGAACAGTTCACCCTGCCCTTCAAGAGCTATCAGCACCTGGCTTCAATTCAAATAATCACAGTTGTTTTTCTCATTCCCAGGTGGTCCCTCATTTGTTCTGATGATGAAGACACTGAATAATGTCATGTTGCAGTGTTAAGGGTGCAGGGATCTGTTTAGGAGCCTGTGCAAAACAACCACCTCATTCAGTAAGGTAATTCAAGGCCCTGGAGAAGACTGTTCACCAACTTCATACAGAGATTGGGTTCAGCTCTAAAGAGGGCAGTACCAGACTGACACCAGATAAGCACTGATGCAATTATTGGCACATGATACTGCAAATACCACATGTAGGAGAGCATTTATAGCATGAAAAGGAGGAGCGGCCCCAAGAGATGAATGATTAAGAGAGACAACTGCTATTGGCTCTCAGGAGCATCATGCTGACCACACAGGACAAGCTACAGCTAGAGTTCCCAGTTCTCAAAACACGTGGTGTGCTATTTTGGGTGAATCCGGGCATTTACCCAAAAAAAAACTGTGAGGTTAAAATCTCTAGAACCCAAAATAGGAGGTGTGTTAACACAGAGGCAAGTGGTCCCTTTACTCACAGAAGGGAACAAGCAGATTCTGGCTCCAAAGGAATGCAAAGGTTCCCGTGGTTTCATGGCAGCTGTGGCAAGGGAAAGCACAGGTCTAGGGATGACTGCACCGAGAGGGACCTACAGGCTAACCTCTTGCCATCAGGAAACCAACAGAGGGGCCTGTCAGGCTTAGACCCCTCATGCAACAATACGAGCTGTCTCCCATCAGGCAGCCATGAGGTACTAGGCAGGTAGAAAAATATCGACTGAGGATTTTAGACTTGATACACACCACTGCATGCAGCAGCGCAGCTTTGCATCTGGCTGCAGATAAACCTCTGATCCTATTGGCAAGAGTTCTATGTCACAAAGGAAATACAGATGTTTATGGACCTGTGTATTCAGGGATGGTAAAGCAGATCTCTGGAAGAAGCAGAATAACTTCTACAGTATCTATTGTACACCCAGGTATTGTTGATGGGGACTGCAAGGAAAAAGTTAAAATTATGGCACATGTAAAACATGAGATGCAAAAATAAGGCAGGGTTAGATCTGCTCAGCTGTTACTGTTCTCCTCTATCTAGGGCAAACCACACCCTGAAGAACAACAGGCACATTTGGCAGTACCGGAAGTTGTGTGTTCTGGAAAACACTGCCTAATGATCAGAGATCCAAATTAATGGCAGCAGCAAATGTTCCTTGAAATGAAGGAAATGACTTCAGTATCCTCTCCCAAAAGTCTTGGGATCCACAATGTGTGCTTCTGAAGGTTCATACAGTTTCTAGGAATCTGTAAACTTTCTCCAGTAGGACAAAGTGTATGGCGGATTAAATAGGTGGAACCAGACGAACCAAGAGGGAACTTGACACCTTCTGTGGCCTGCCACTGAAGGAGAAATTCAGAAATCATTCCAGGAGTCTTTCTGCAGGATAAGTCTACTCTTTGCCCAAATGCTTAGACTTGCAGGGTCCTAACCATATTTAGATTGTTGAAATCATACACCGGGAGACTGGAGCTCAAAGGAACTTAAGGCAGAGGGCACACACAGAGTGCAAGATCTGTTCTAGCCACGTTCCTCCTAGAGCATCAGCCAAAGCTGAATAAATGACCTTGTTAAAGTACGCAAAGACTGCTCCTGGCTTATGCCTCTTCTCCTTGCCTGATCATCAGAAGACGTGCCTTAGACTCTCCCATCAAACTCCTTGTGGGCCAACACAGGTGCATACTGTGAGCTAAGCAGTGGAATTGGTGTAGAACACAAGGCCAACTGTTTCTGGAAAGGCTGCTTTAGGGTGGGATATGGGAAAATTCGTAGGAGGAAGGAAGGGTTTCACAGTTTGGAAGCAGAAGAGCGTTCCACGATTTGGCCTGTAATTGGAGGCCTCGAGGGAGTGGGCGGGGCCTCAGGTCGGTATTTAAGGGTGAGCAGTGGACCCCTTTACGCATTTGCCATAGTCTGCACTTTCCTGGGTGTTGTTCTCAGTACACACTGGAGAGGAAGAACTCCTGTCAAAGTGTCCTCGGCAGGATGGAAGATCAGGCAGATGTGGGTGGCTGCAGTAAGACAAAGACATCCCAAGCGTCAAAAGACTGTTTGGCAGGCCAAGCAGAAGGAGGTCTTGCTCTCAGTTTTCGCCAAGACACCTTACCCGAGCTTCAGGACCAGGCAGGAACTGGCCAGGGAATTCGGAGTTCCAGAGTCCTCCATCCGCGTGTGGTTTCAAAACCGCAGAAATAGAACTGGCATGTCGAGGAAGACCTCAAAGCAGACCACCGCAGGCTCCAGCCATGAAGCCTCCCAACAGCCTCCTGAAAAGCTTGTCGCCAGGGTACAACAAGCAAGAGGTCTGCCCTCAGAACGGAGAAGGCCTCGAACGCGGCTTAGTCCAGCGCAGATCAGCATGCTAGTGCAAGCTTTTGAGATCTCTCCATCCCCAGACTATGCCACGAGGATGCAACTGGCCCTGAGCACAGGTTTGCCTGAGGACACCGTCCACATATGGTTCCAGAACAGAAAGGCCAGGCAAAAAGGCCGTGCTGGATGCAGCACAGCTAAAGGTGAGGACCTGCCTGCCTCTCCTGGCCAGGAAAGGGCTCCTGGAGCATTGTGTTGCATTGAGCAGGAGGCTTCCCAGGACAGCTTGTTGACACCGGGTTCTGCAGGTGGTGAGTGTGCAGAAGCGTTGATGTCAAGATCGGAACTCACCTTCTTCACAGAGGCCTACCCAGAATCCAGCAACTCCTGCCCTGTCCAGCTCTTCCTGGAGCTGAGTACAGTGGAAGAGGAACAGGGACCAGCCGCTCTGGACCCAGATGTATCATGGGAGCTGATCGAACCAACACTCGAGGCTCCTCTCACGGAAGAAGAATATCAGGCTCTTTTGGACGATATTTGACCGCATTGAGAACGCCCAGAATTGGGACTGTAAAACCCCATTGCCTGGACCCTAACCTGACCATTGTCTCAGAGACTCCAGCCAGAAATGAGCTTGGACAGATGCTCAGACTTGCACCTAAGAAAGGTGCAGAGCTTTTGGGATCCTGAGTAAGTGTTGGCGAAAAGATGGAAGGCCCTGGAGGTGCGAGGAACCTCAGAAGAAGACCAACAGAAACAGCTGACCCAGCCCCCAGGGGGCTTGCAGAGACTGAGCCATCAAATAAGGAGCATGCTTGGTCTGGAGCTAGGGACCCTGCACACGTAGTGTGGTGGGAGGTGAATCCTTGTGCTTAATGTGGGTTGCCCTACGAGGGAGGTGTTGTGGAGTCGCCCAGCGGCGGTGGAGAGTTGTTTCTAACCTGGACTTTGTTGTTTCTAACCTGGACGGTTTTTCAAGGACAGTTATATCATGTTAGCTTCAATTATGATCAGGATAAATATGTCATTTGTCTGCTATTGTACTCTGCGTCATTAAATTATTTTTAGGCATTGCTATGACCTGGTTATTCTTTTCATTTGGAAATTAATGTAAAGAGGAGATATGATTATCTTTCAAGCTGAAAAGAGGTGTGATCATGAGTCTTGGTTTTTAACTTGACTGCATGTGGAATTAAGCAAAACACCCAAATTAAGGACACAATTGTGAAGCACTCTTCCTTATTTGAAGTAGTCTTCTCTACTTCTCTTCTGAATCTGTAAGGCTGAAAAACACACCTTTAATCTGTATCTTCATACTGCAAAACCAACCACTCACCTTTGCCTCATCTTACTGGAAACCTATACAAGGACAGAGAAGAAGGAATGTTTTACTCTTTGCCTGTTCCCTTTTGCTTTGGTAGCGAGTCTATTTCTTCATTGACTATAGAACCTTCTTCTTGAGGATTTCCGTGTATATGAAGGTGAGTTGAGGCAACCAGCCTCATGGACTAAGCCACTGATAGATTCCTCGATTTTCCATTTTTAGCCATCCACTGTTGAATTAATTGACTCACAGATTGTAAATCATTCTCATAAATCCTTTCCTATAAAGAGAGAGTTAGAGGGAAAATAAACTATGCATATAATCATCTTTCACATAGAACTACCAAATTTTCTGCTTTTAATAATGTCATGTAATTTATTCAGAAATCACTTAAACAATAGTAACTGACATATGAGGAGTTATAGAAAAAAACTATTCATCATCATGAAAAGTCAAAATGCTACATAAATTTTTGGGTATATTAATGGACCAGGAGTTAACTTTTTGATGCAGTTGCATTCTAAAATATCATAATTGAATTACAAGTATTTTAATTTTTGCAGCATTTATATATAGTTTATTTTTACCTCAAATTAGTCCCTTCTTTGTCTTAATTCCCTCAACACACATTAAAGTGTGTTTATTTTTCATTTTCATAGGTTACGAGATTCTATTTTATATGGGGATGACATCATGAAAATTAACTGTTCTATGCATGACACTGCTAATACCAAAACATCATTCAAATAATAAGTAGACCTATCAGAATCACACTAGAATTCTCAGCAGAGATTATAAAATCCAGAAGTGTTTGGATGGATATCATGCAGAAACTAAGAGACCACCGATGCCAACCCAGACTACTATACCCAGGATATATGCAGCCATCCAGCCCTACAGAACATACTAGAACATTCCCAGTCAACCGATATTCCGACAAGTCTGTCTATCGCAGTGACTGAGAAGATGACCAAAAAGGTCCAGATAGGTGACTAAAGAGAAACAGTGGTATACCAGAAATCAGACTAACCTGTTCCGAGCTCGACCTCTGAGCCCAGTCTGTTGAGGGTTAAGGAAGGGCACGCTGTTTTCCGGGCAACGCACCAAAATGTAAGACCTGGAGTCTCACTGCTCAGGAGCTCAGGATTGTGCCCTTCACAGGAACACTCACAGACCACAACTCAATGCAATAGCAAAAGGTTTTATTGCTGTCGAGATAGGTCGCACCTCCAAAGACAGGACATGACCCTGAACATGCAAAGCACAGGGTTTTTATGCCTGAAAATCAGATCACTTTTGCTCTATACTTTACAGCTGGTTGTTTCTCAGAACAGTTCACCCTGCCCTTCAAGAGCTATCAGCACCTGGCTTCAATTCAAATAATCACAGTTGTTTTTCTCATTCCCAGGTGGTCCTCATTTGTTCTGATGATGAAGTCACTGAATAATGTCATGTTGCAGTGTTAAGGGTGCAGGGATCTGTTTAGGAGCCTGTGCAAAACAACCGCCTCATTCAGTAAGGTAATTCAAGGCCCTGGAGAAGACTGTTCACCAACTTCATACAGAGATTGGGTTCAGCTCTAAAGAGGACAGTACCAGACTGACACCAGATAAGCACTGATGCAATTATTGGCACATGATACTGCAAATACCACATGTAGGAGAGCATTTATAGCATGAAAAGGAGGAGCGGCCCCAAGAGATGAATGATTAAGAGAGAGAACTGCTATTGGCTCTCAGGAGCATCATGCTGACCACACAGGACAAGCTACAGCTAGAGTTCCCAGTTCTCAAAACACGCGGTGTGCTATTTTGGGTGAATCCGGGCATTTACCAAAAAAAAAACCTGTGAGGTTAAAATCTCTAGAACCCAAAATAGGAGGTGTGTTAACACAGAGGCAAGTGGTCCCTTTACTCACAGAAGGGAACAAGCAGATTCTGGCTCCAAGGGAATGCAAAGGTTCCCGTGGTTTCATGGCAGCTGTGGCAAGGGAAAGCACAGGTCTAGGGATGACTGCTCCGAGAGGGACCTACAGGCTAACCTCTTGCCATCAGGAAACCAACAGAGGGGCCTGTCAGGCTTAGACCCCTCATGCAACAATACGAGCTGTCTCCCATCAGGCAGCCATGAGGTACTAGGCAGGTAGAAAAATATCGACTGAGGATTTTAGACTTGATACACACCACTGCATGCAGCAGCGCAGCTTTGCATCTGGCTGCAGATAAACCTCTGATCCTATCGGCAAGAGTTCTATGTCACAAAGGAAATACAGATGTTTATGGACCTGTGTATTCAGGGATGGTAAAGCAGATCTCTGGAAGAAGCAGAATAACTTCTACAGTATCTATTGTACACCCAGGTATTGTTGATGGGGACTGCAAGGAAAAAGTTAAAATTATGGCACATGTAAAACATGAGATGCAAAAATAAGGCAGGGTTAGAACTGCTCAGCTGTTACTGTTCTCCTCCATCTAGGGCAAACCACACCCTGAAGAACAACAGGCACATTTGGCAGTACCGGAAGTTGTGTGTTCTGGAAAACACTGCCTAATGATCAGAGATCCAAATTAATGGCAGCAGCAAATGTTCCTTGAAATGAAGGAAATGACTTCAGTATCCTCTCCCAAAAGTCTTGGGATCCACAATGTGTGCTTCTGAAGGTTCATACAGTTTCTAGGAATCTGTAAAATTTCTCCAGTAGGACAAAGTGTATGGCGGATTAAATAGGTGGAACCAGACGATCCAAGAGGGAACTTGACACCTTCTGTGGCCTGCCACTGAAGGAGAAATTCAGAAATAATTCCAGGAGTCTTTCTGCAGGATGAGTCTACTCTTTGCCCAAATGCTTAGACTTGCAGGGTCCTAACCATATTTAGATTGTTGAAATCATACACCGGGAGACTGATGCTCAAAGGAACTTAAGGCAGACGGCACACGCAGAGTGCAAGATCTGTTCTAGCCACGTTCCTCCTTGAGCATCAGCCAGAGCTGAATGAATGACCTTGTTAAAGTAGGCAAAGACTGATCCTGGCTTATGCCTCTTCTCCTTGCCTGATCATCAGAAGCCGTGCCTTAGACTCTCCCCTCAAACTCCTTGTGTTCCAACACAGGTGCGTACTGTGAGCTAAGCAGTGGAATTTGGGTAGAACACAAGGCCAACTGTTTCTGGAAAGGCTGCTTTAGGGTGGGATATGGGAAAATTCGCAGGAGGAAGGAAGGGTTTCACAGTTTGGAAGCAGAAGAGCGTTCCACGGTTTGGCCTGTCATTGGAGGCCTCGAGGGATTGGGTGGGGCCTCAGGTCGGTATTTAAGCGTGAGCAGCGCACCCCTTTACGCATTTGCCATAGTCTGCACTTTCCTGGGTGTTGTTCTCAGTACACACTGGAGAGGAAGAACTCCTGTCAAAGTGTCCTCGGCAGGATGGAAGATCAGGCAGATGTGGGTGGCTGCAGCAAGGCAAAGACATCCCAAGCGCAAAAGACTGTTTGGCAGGCCAAGCAGAAGGAGGTCTTGCTCTCAGTTTTCGCCAAGACACCTTACCCGAGCTTCAGGACCAGGCAGGAACTGGCCAGGAATTCGGAGTTCCAGAGTCCTCCATCCGCGTGTGGTTTCAAAACCGCAGAACTAGAACTGGCATGTCGAGAAGACCTCAAAGCAGACCACCGCAGGCTCCAGCCATGAAGCCTCCCAACAGCCTCCTGAAAAGCTTGTCGCCAGGGTACAACAAGCAAGAGGCCCGCCCTCAGAACGGAGAAGGCCTCGAACGCGGCTTAGTCCAGCACAGATCAGCATGCTAGTGCAAGCTTTTGAGATCTCTCCATCTCCAGACTATGCCACGAGGGTGCAACTGGCCCTGAGCACAGGTTTGCCTGAGGACACCGTCCACCTATGGTTCCAGAACAGAAAGGCCAGGCAGAAAGCCCACGCTGGAGGGAGCACAGCTAAAGGTGAGGACCTGCCTGCCTCTCCTGGCCCGGAAAGGGCTCCTGGAGCATCGTGTTGCATTGAGGAGGAGGCTTCCCGGGACAGCTTGTTGACACCGGGTTCTGCAGGAGGCCAGTGTGCAGAAGCCTTGATGTCAAGACCCGAGCTCACCTTCTTCACAGAGGCCTACCCAGAATCCAGCGACTCCTGCCCTGTCCAGCTCTTCCTGGAGCAACAGGTGAGAACAGTGGAGGAGGAACAGGGACCAGCCGCTCTGGACCCAGATGTACCATGGGAGCAGATCGAACCAACACTCGAGGCTCCTCTCACGGAAGAAGAATATCAGGCTCTGTTGTACGATATTTGACCGCATTGAGAACGCCCAGAATTGGGACTGTAAAACCCCGTTGCCTGGACCCTAACCTGACCATTGTCTCAGAGACTCCAGCCAGAAATGAGCTTGGACAGATGCTCAGACTTGCACCTAAGAAAGGTGCAGAGCTTTTGGGATCCTGAGTAAGTGTTGGCGAAAAGATGGAAGGCCCTGGAGGTGCGAGGAACCTCAGAAGAAGACCAACAGAAACAGCTGACCCAGCCCCCAGGGGGCTTGCAGAGACTGAGCCATCAAATAAGGAGCATGCTTGGTCTGGAGCTAGGGACCCTGCACACACGTAGCAGGTGGGAGGTGAATCCTTGTGCTTAATGTGGGTTGCCCTACGAGGGAGGTGTTGTGGAGTCGCCCAGCGGCGGTGGAGAGTTGTTTCTAACCTGGACTTTGTTGTTTCTAACCTGGACGGTTTTTCAAGGACAGTTATATCATGTTAGCTTCAATTATGATCAGGATAAATATGTCATTTGTCTGCTATTGTACTCTGCGTCATTAAATTATTTTTAGGCATTGCTATGACCTGGTTATTCTTTTCATTTGGAAATTAATGTAAAGAGGAGATATGATTATCTTTCAAGCTGAAAAGAGGTGTGATCATGAGTCTTGGTTTTTAACTTGACTGCATGTGGAATTAAGCAAAACACCCAAATTAAGGACACAATTGTGAAGCACTCTTCCTTATTTGAAGTAGTCTTCTACTTCTCTTCTGAATCTGTAAGGCTGAAAAACACACCTTTAATCTGTATCTTCATACTGCAAAACCAACCACTCACCTTTGCCTCATCTTACTGGAAACCTATACAAGGACAGAGAAGAAGGAATGTTTTACTCTTTGCCTGTTCCTTTGCTTTGGTAGCGAGTCTATTTCTTCATTGACTATAGAACCTTCTTCTTGAGGATTTCCGTGTATATGAAGGTGAGTTGAGGCAACCAGCCTCATGGACTAAGCCACTGATAGATTCCTCGATTTTCCATTTTTAGCCATCCACTGTTGAATTAATTGACTCACAGATTGTAAATCATTCTCATAAATCCTTTCCTATAAAGAGAGAGTTAGAGGGAAAATAAACTATGCATATAATCATCTTTCACATAGAACTACCAAATTTTCTGCTTTTAATAATGTCATGTAATTTATTCAGAAATCACTTAAACAATAGTAACTGACATATGAGGAGTTATAGAAAAAAACTATTCATCATCATGAAAAGTCAAAATGCTACATAAATTTTTGGGTATATTAATGGACCAGGAGTTAACTTTTTTGATGCAGTTGCATTCTAAAATATCATAATTGAATTACAAGTATTTTAATTTTTGCAGCATTTATATATAGTTTATTTTTACCTCAAATTAGTCCCTTCTTTGTCTTAATTCCCTCAACACACATTAAAGTGTGTTTATTTTTCATTTTCATAGGTTACGGAGATTCTATTTTATATGGGGATGACATCATGAAAATTAACTGTTCTATGCATGACACTGCTAATACCAAAACATCATTCAAATAATAAGTAGACCTATCAGAATCACACTAGAATTCTCAGCAGAGATTATAAAATCCAGAAGTGTTTGGATGGATATCATGCAGAAACTAAGAGACCACCGATGCCAACCCAGACTACTATACCCAGGATATATGCAGCCATCCAGCCCTACAGAACATACTAGAACATTCCCAGTCAACCGATATTCCGACAAGTCTGTCTATCGCAGTGACTGAGAAGATGACCAAAAAGGTCCAGATAGGTGACTAAAGAGAAACAGTGGTATACCAGAAATCAGACTAACCTGTTCCGAGCTCGACCTCTGAGCCCAGTCTGTTGAGGTCTTTTTTCTGGGCAATGCACTAAAATGTAAGACCTGGAGTCTCACTGTTCAGGAGCTCAGGATTACACCCTTCACAGGAACACTCACAGACCACAACTTGATGCAATAGCAAAAGGTTTTATTGCTGTCGAGATAGGGTCGCACCTCCAAAGACAGGACATGACCCTGAACATGCAAAACACAGGGTTTTTATGCCTGAAAATCAGATCACTTTTGCTCTATACTTTACAGCTGATTGTTTCTCAGAAGAGTTCACCCCACCCTTCAAAAGCTATCTGCACCTGACTTCAATTCAAATAATCACAGTTATTTTTCTCATTCCCAGGTGGTCCCTCATTTGTTCTGATGATGAAGTCACTGAATAATCTCATCTTGCAGGTTTAAGAGTGCAGGGATCTGTTAAGGAGCCTGTGCAAAACAACCGCCTCATTCACTAAGGTAATCAAGGCCCTGGAGAAGACTGTTCACCAACTTCATACAGAGATTGGGTTAAGCTCTCAAGCGGGCAGTACCAGACTGACACCAGATAAGCACTGATGCCATTCTTGGCGCATGATACTGTAAATATCACATGTAGGAGAGCATTTAGAGCATGAAGAGGAGGAGCAGCCCCAAGAAATGAATGATTAAGAGAGACACTGCTTTTGGCTCTCAGGAGCATCATGCCTGCCGACCTCACAAGAGAAGCTACAGCTAGAGTTCCCAGTTCTCAAATCACCCGGTGTGCTATTTTGGGTGAATCCGGGAATTAAAAAAAAAAAAAAAAAAAAAGAGGTTAAAATCTCTAGAACTCAAAATAGGAGGTGTGTTAACACAGAGGCAAGTGGTCCCTTTATTCACAGAAAGGAACAAGCAGATTCTGGCTCCAAGGGAATGCAAAGGTTCCTGGGGCTTCATGGCAGCTGTGGCAAGGGAAAGCACTGGTGTAGGGATCACAGCACCGAGAGGGACATACAGGCTAACCTCTTGCCATCAGTAAACAAACAGAGGGGCCTGTCAGGCTTACACCCCTCATGCAATAATACGAGCTGTCTCCCATCAGGCAGCCATGTGGTACTAGGCAGGTAGGAAAATCTCAACTGAGGATTTCAGATTTGATACACACCACTGCATGCAGCAGCACAGCTTTGCATCTGGCTGCAGATAAACCTCTGACCCTATCCGCAAGGGTTCTATGTTACAAAGGAAATACAGCTGTTTATGGACCTGTGTCTTCAGGGATGGTAAATTGGATCTCTGGAAGAAGCAGAATAACTTCTACAGGATCTATTGTACACCCAGGTACTGTCGATGGGGACTGCAAGAAAAAAGTTAAAATTATGGCACATGTAAAACAGGAGATGCAAAAATAAGGCAGGGGTAGAACTGCTCAGCTGTTACTGTTCTCCTCCATCTAGGGCAAAGCCACACCCTGAAGAACAACAGGCACATTTGGCAGTACCAGAAATTGTGTGTTCTGGAAAACACTGCCTAATGATCAGAGATCCAAATTAATGGCAGCAACAAATGTTGTTCCTTGAAATGAAGGAAATGACTTCAGTATCCTCTCCCAAAAGTCTTGGGATCCACACTGTGTGCTTCTGAATGTTCATACAGTTTCTAGGAATCTGTAAAATTTCTCCAGTAGGACAAAGTGTATGGTGGATTAAATAGGTGGAACCAGAGGAAAAAAAGAGGGAACTTGACACCTTCTGTGGCCTGCCACTGAAGGAGAAATTCCGAAATAATTCCAGGAGTCTTTCTGCAGGATAAGTCTACTCTTTGCCCAAATGCTTAGGCTTGCAGGGTCCTAACCATATTTAGATTGTTGAAATCATACACCGGGAGACTGGAGCTCAAAGGAACTTAAGGCAGACGGCACACGCAGAGTGCAAGATCTGTTCTAGCCACGTTCCTCCTTGAGCATCAGCCAGAGCTGAATGAATGACCTTGTTAAAGTAGGCAAAGACTGCTCCTGGCTTATGCCTCTTCTCCTTGCCTGATCATCAGAAGCCATGCCTTAGACTCTCCCCGCAAACTCCTTGTGGGCCAACACAGGTGCGTACTGTGAGCTAAGCAGTGGAATTTGGGTAGAACGCAAGGTCAACTGTTTCTGGAAAGGCTGCTTTAGGGTGGGATATGGGAAAATTCGCAGGAGGAAGGAAGGGTTTCACAGTTGGGAAGCAGAAGAGCGTTCCACGGTTTGGCCTGTAATTGGAGGCCTCGAGGGAGTGGGTGGGGGCTCAGGTCGGTATTTAAGCGTGAGCAGCGGACTCCTTTACGCATTTGCCATAGTCTGCACTTTCCTGGGTGTTGTTCTCAGTACACACTGGAGAGGAAGAACTCCTGTCAAATTGTCCTTCGGCAGGATGGAATATCAGGCAGATGTGGGTGGCTGCAGCACGGCAAAGACATCCCGGCGTCAAAAGACTGTTTGGCAGGCCAAGCAGAAGGAGGTCTTGCTCTCAGTTTTCGCCAAGACACCTTACCCGAGCTTCAGGACCAGGCAGGAACTGGCCAGGGAATTCGGAGTTCCAGAGTCCTCCATCCGCATGTGGTTTCAAAACCGCAGAACTAGAACTGGCATGTCGAGGAAGACCTCAAAGCAGACCACCGCAGGCTCCAGCCATGAAGCCTCCCAACAGCCTCCTGAAAAGCTTGTCGCCAGGGTACAACAAGCAAGAGGCCCGCCCTCAGAACGGAGAAGGCCTCGAACGCGGCTTAGTCCAGCACAGATCAGCATGCTAGTGCAAGCTTTTGAGATCTCTCCATCTCCAGACTATGCCACAAGGGTGCAACTGGCACTGAGCACAGGTTTGCCTGAGGACACCGTCCACATATGGTTCCAGAACAGAAAGGCCAGGCAGAAAGGCCACGCTGGAGGGAGCACAGCTAAAGGTGAGGACCTGCCTGCTTCTCCTGGCCCGGAAAGGGCTCCTGGAGCATCGTGTTGCATTGAGGAGGAGGCTTCCCGGGACAGCTTGTTGACATCGGGTTCTTCAGGAGGCCAGTGTGCAGAAGCATTGATGTCAAGACCCGAGCTCACCTTCTTCACAGAGGCCTACCCAGAATCCAGCGACTCCTGCCCTGTCCAGCTCTTCCTGGAGCAACAGATGAGAACAGTGGAAGAGGAACAGGGACTAGCCGCTCTGGACCCAGATGTACCATGGGAGCAGATCGAACCAACACTCGAGGCTCCTCTCACGGAAGAAGAATATCAGGCTCTGTTGGACGATATTTGACCGCATTGAGAACGCCCAGAATTGGGACTGTAAAACCCCATTGCCTGGACCCTAACCTGACCATTGTCTCAGAGACTCCAGCCAGAAATGATCTTGGACAGATGCTCAGACTTGCACCTAAGAAAGGTGCAGAGCTCTAGAGATCCTGAGTAAGTTTTGGGGAAAAGATGAAGGCCATCGAGGTGCGAGGAACCTCACAAGAAGACCAACAGAAACAGCTGACTCAGCCCCCAGGGGGCTTGCAGAGACTGAGCCATCACATAAGGAGCATGTTTGGTCTGGGCCTAGGGACCCTGCACACATGTAGCAGGTGGGAGGTGAATCCTTGTGCTTAATGTGGGTTGCCCTACAAGGGAGGTGTTGTGGAGTGGCCCAGCGGCTGTGGAGAGTTGTTTCTAACCTGGAGTTTGTTGTTTCTAACCTGGACGGTATTTGAAGGACAGTTATATAATGTTAGCTTCAATTATGATCAGGATAAATATGTAATTTGTCTGCTATTGTACTCTGTGTCATTAAATTATTTTTAGGCATTACTATGACCAGGTTATTCTTTTCATTTGGAAATTAATGTAAAGAAGAGATATGATTATCTTTCAAGGTGAAAAGAGGTATGATCATGAGTCTTGGTTTTTAACTTGACTGCATATGGAATTAAGCAAAACACCCAAATTAAGGACACAATTGTGAAGTACTCTTCCTTATTTGAAGTAGTCTTCTCTACTTCACTTTTGAATCTGTAAGGCTGAAAAACACACCTTTAATCCGCATCTTCATACTGCAAAACCACACCACTCACCTTTGCCTCATCTTCTACTGGAAACCTATACAAGAACATGGAAGAAGGAATATTTTACTCTTTTCCTGTTCACTTTTGCTTAGGTAGAAAGTCTATTTCTTCATTGACTATAGAACCTTCTTCTTGAGGATTTCGGTGTATTTGAAGATGAGTTGCGCCAACTAGCCAAATGGACTATGCCACTAATAGATTCCTTGATTTTCCATTTTTAGCCATCCACTGTTGAAATAATTGACTCACAGATTGTAAACCATTCTCATAAATCCATTTCTATAAAGAGAGAGTTAGAGGGAAAATAAACTATGCATATAATTATCTTTCACCTAGAACTACCAAATTTTCTGCTTTTAATAATGTTATGTAATTCATTCAGAAATCACTTAAACAACAGTAATTGACATATGGGGAGTTATAGAAAAATATTCATCATCATGCAAAGTCAAACTGCTACATAACTTTTTGGGTATATTGATGGACTAGGAATTAACTTTTTTGATGCAGTTACATTCTAAAATATCATATTTGAATTACAAGTATTTTAATTTTTGCAGCATTTATATATAGTTTATTTTTACCTCAAATTAGTCTCTTCTTTGTCTCAATTTCCTCAACACACATTAAAGTTTGTGTTCATTTTTCATTTTCTTAGGTTATGGAGATTCTATTTTATATGGGGATGACACCATGAAAATTAACTGTTCTATGCATGACACTGCTAATACCAAAACATCATTAAAGTAATAAGTAAACCTATCAGAATCACACTAGGATTCTCAGCAGTGCATATGAAAGCCAGAAGGGCCTGGGTGGATATTAAGCAGACACTAAGAGACCACCTATGCCACCCAGATTACTATACCCAGTATATATGCAGCCATCCAGCCCTACAGAAAATACTAGAAGGAAAACCCCAAACAAATAATATGAAATATACTCCAGAAAACACATTGAGGCCAACACCATGAGAGGAAGTCCAAGCCTGACACTGCCTGGATTACCATGAACCAGAGTCAAGATAGCCTAGAGACACACGATATCTGTAAACATGACAGGCAAAAAAATGTCAATGAAAGATACTCTGCTATAATCATAGATGAGTGCCTAGCCCAGTTGTCATCAGAGAGACATCACCTGGCATCTGATGGGAGCAGATGCAGAGACCCACAACCAAACACAATGATGTATCCAGGGGAAACCCACAAATGAGGGAATATGTGTTGTAGGAACCGGAGATATCAAGGACACAACAAGATCATGGTCCACTGAGTCAACTGAGCTCATAGGGGAGCACAGAGACTGAAGGACAAAAAAACATAAACATTCTATGAGTCTTGTGAGCTAGGTTGTTGGCATACACCTTATGATTATTATCCTGATGTCACTGAGGGACTTCCAACAGTGAGAATCGGGGTGTCTCTGACTCTTTTTCCTGGTTTAGCTACACTTTCTTTCCTCATGTATTGCTTTGGCCAGCTCTGATGTGAGGGATTGTTCCTAGTCTTATTATAACTTGCTATGCCATCGCATTTTTTTTTCATTGAAAATAAAATGAATGGGAAAAAAAAGCAGTGGATGTAGGAGAGGTGAGCTGGGCAGATCGTGGCTGGGAGGAGTGGAGGAAGAGGAAACTGCAATCTAGATATAGTGCATGAAACAAGAACAAAAATAAAATGCTAAAACAAAATAAACTGTCAGCACTTGGGCTGATGGTGAGCACCTGCATTCCTAGCACTCAGGAAGTTAAAGGTAGGTGGATCTCTGTGAGTTCAAGTACAGGATGTTCTATAAAGAGAGCCTGGGACAGCCAAAATTATTCAGAAAAAAAAATCCTGTTTTCAAAGAAACAAAACACTGTCAGCATTTTGTGTTTCATCTTTAGGAACTTTGTTATATGTCCCACTTTTTATTTTTATTTTTTAATATTAGATACAGTTTATTAACTTTGTAACCCAGCTGTATCCCAGTCCCTCATTCCCTCCCTATTCCACCCCCTTCCCTCATCTCCTCCCTACCCGTTTCCACGTCCGCTGATAGGGGAGGGCCTCCTCCTGTTCCAACTGACCCTAGCTTATCAGGTATCATCAGGACTGGCGGCAATATCCTCCTCTGGGGCCTAGCAAGTCTGATTCTCCCTTGGGAGGGGGAAGGTCAAGAGCCAGCCATTGTGTTCATGTCTGAAATAGTCCCTGTTCCAGTTAGTATGGTACCCACTTGGATACAGAGCTCACATGGACTACATTTGAGCAGGGATGATAGGTTATATGCATACATGGTCCTTGGTTGGAGAAACAGTCTCATAAAAGACCCCTGTGCTCTGATATATTTGGTCCTTGTAGAGTTCCTGTCCTCTCCAGGTCACACTAACTCCCCCTTCTTTCATATGATCCCCTGTGCTCTGCCCAAGGTTTGGTTATGGTCTCAGCATCTGCTTTGATATACTGCTAGGGAGAGTCTTTCACAGGTCCTCTGGGGTAGGCTTCTGTCCTGTTTCTTGTTTTCGCCTATATCCATCCCATTTGTATTTGTAAGTGAGGACTGATCATCTTGACCCAGGTCTTCTTTATTGTTTATTCTCTTTAAGTGTACAGATTTGATTATGTTTATCCTATCTTATAGGTCTAGCATCCATTTAAAAGTGAGTGTATACCATGTATGTCTTTCTGATTCTGGGATACCTCACTCAGGATGATCTTTTCTAGATTGTTTGTTTGTTTCTTCATGTTTACATTTCATGACTTCTTTGAATGGTCTACATATAAACCTGTCTGTTGCGTAGCTGGTAAAGATGTTTCCCATTTTATAAGCTGCTTCATCATTAAGGAATGGATTGCAAAAGCTTTTTAGTTTCACGTTGTAAGACCTGGAGTCTCACTGCTCAGGAGCTCAGGATTGTGCCCTTCCAAGGAACACTTACTGACCACAACTTGATGCAAAAGCAAGAGTTTTATTCAAATCGTGATAGGGTTGCCCCTCTAAAGACAGGAGACGACCCCGACCATGCAAAGCACAGGGTTTTATACTTAAAAATCTGGCCATTTTTGCTCTATACATTGATTGGTCAGCAAGAATAGCATGAAGATAGTTTACAGCTAGTTGTTTGCAGTTTCTGGCCATTTGTGAGTTTTCTCAAAACAATTCACCCTGCCCTTATTTTTTAAAAAACTATCTCAGAGCAGTTCATCCTGCCCTTTGAGAGCTATCTACCTCTGGCTTCAATTCAAGGCTATCTCAGAGTAGTTCATACTACCGTTTGAGAGCTATGTGTCTCTGGCTTTAATTCAAGGATGGGAATAGTCACAGCTCTTTTACTTTTACAGATGTTTGCATTCTTGGGTGGGCGCTCAGATGGAAATGAAGAGAGACAGAGAAGGAGAGAGCAGGACATGATGGGGGAAGAGAGAGAGGGGCACCACAACAGAGAAAGGGGGAGGGCAAGAAGGCAATAGCAAGAGGGCAAGAGAGGCCAAGAGAGAGACAAAGTGGGCAGGTATATCCTTTTAAGGAGCAAAGTAACCACACCTGCCCTCCCTGGCTGTCGACATATAATGACATTACAGGTTGCTAGGAAAGACAGAAGCAGGTGCCTAAATACTAAGTGTTGGCATAGGCCTTTAATCCCAGCACTCTACCAGGCAGAAGCAGGCCAGTCTCTGTGAGTTCAAGGTCAGGCTGGTCTACAGATCTAGTCCAAGATAGCCAAGGCTAAAAGGAGAAACCCTCTCTCAAAATACCAAAATATTCATATGTATAATTAATATATTCTCACTAAATATAGTAATATAAACCAATATATTTAATAAATATGTTATATATTAATATATACATTTTGTTTTAATCATATGTATATGTTTCAATTTATGTTTTAATCATATAGATATATGATTGAAATAAAAAATCTGAGCCAGGCTTTGTGGCACATATCTCTAATCCTGTCTCTCCAGGAGACACAAGCATGCTGCTGTGTAAGTTCAGTGTCACCCTGGTCTACAAAGCAAGTCCAGGACATGCACGGCTAGAGAGAAACATTGTCTAAAAAAACAGGCTAGATGTGTGTCTAGATATGTCTGAAATCAAATAGTGTGACTAGGCTATAAGAAAGTCTTGTCAGGCATGGTGACACACATCTGTAGTCCAAGCACTTGAGAGGCAGATGAAGGTAGGTCTCTGTGAGTTCAAAGTCAGCCTGGTTTACAAAGAGATTCCTGGATTGGCAATGATGCACTGAGACACCATGTTGCAAAAATAAAACATTAAATTAAATTAAAAACATCAAAGCCTGGACTGTTGGCAAATGCCTCTAATACTAGCACTATGACTGACAGAGGCAAATTTATCTGTGTTAGTTAAAGGCCTGCCTGGTCTAGAAAGCATGACAGGTCAGTCAAGGCCATACAGAAATTCTCTTTTCTCAAAAAACAACATCCTGGTATGTAAACAAAAATCTTCTAGTATCTGAAGGTTGTTTCTTTTTTTTTTTTTTTTAAAAAATTATGTTTTTGTAAATTACAGTTTATTCACATTGTATCCATGCTGTGGCTCCATCCTTCATCCCCTCTTTTACCCAACCTCCTTACTTCCTCCCATTTCTGATCCCAAGTCCACTGATAGGGAAAGTCCTCCTCCACTTCCATCTGACCCTAGCTTATCAGATCTCATCAGAAATGTCTGCATTGTCCTCCTCTGTGGTCTGCTCCCCAATCAAGGGGAGGTGACCAAAGAGACAGACACTGAGTTCATATCAGAGACAGTTACTGTTCCCATTACTAGGAAACTCACTTGGAGACTGAGCTGCCATGGAATATATCTGGACAGGAGTTGAAGAAGTTCTAGGTTATTTCGATGCATGGTCTTTGGTTGGAGTATCAGTCTCAAAAAATACCCCTGTGTCCAGTATTTTTTCATCTGTTGCTCTCCTTGTGGAACTCCTGCCCCCCTCAAAAGTCTGCCTTAGTCATCAGGGAAATGCAAATCAAAATGAACCCGGGATATCACATTACACCTATCAGAATGGAAAAGATCAAAAACTCAAATGACAACACATGCTGGAGAGGATGTGTGGAAAGGGAACACTCCTCCACTTCTGGTGGTAATGTAAACTTGTACAAACACTTTGGAAATCAATGTGGCAATTTCTCAGAAAATTAGGAATAGTGCTACCTCAAGATCCAGCTATACCACTCCTAGGCATATATCCAAAATTTGATCAAGTGTACAACAAGGACATTTGTTCAACCATGTTTGTAGCTGCTTTATTTGTAATAGGCCAGAAGCTGGAAACAACCCAGGTGCCACTCAGTTGAGGAATGGATATAGAAATTGTGGTACATTTACACAAGGGAATACTACTCAGCATTTAAAAATAAGGAAATCATGAAATTGGCAGGCAAATAGTGGGATCTAGAAAAGATCATCCTGAGTGAGGTATCCTAGAAGCAGAAAGACACACAGGGTATATACTCACTCATAAGTGGGTATTAGACATATAATATAGGATAAACGTGCTAATATCTGTATACACCCTAAGAATCTAATCATGAAAAGAAATATGGCCTTGGATGAAGTAAATTATTTACGATGTTCACGTATAATGTAATGGAGGAGGAGGTCACCAATTGTGGTTGTGTTCTATATTTTGAACCAATGGAATAGCTTTTGAAGTTTGCTGTATGTGTATCAAATCCAATCACAGAAGTTTATTAGGTCATTCTGATATTCTTTCTGTGGCTGCTGTTGATCTAGTGCATCTAATCACACTTGGTGATAGGTATTTTTCTGCTGCAAAGTATAGAATGGGATCTCCATCATCTATGTGATCCATTGCTTATTTATATCAGGTAGGGTGTGATCCTGCTTTTCAAGGAAGGGTCTCTGAGAAAGCATGGTGCTTTTGTTTTTCATTTTCACAAATACCTTTAAGATGTTTTTTTTTCAAGCCTGATTTGGATGTCAGTAATTAGGCAAAGCTACATTTGAAGTCTTGATTATCATATGTCAGCCTTCTCAGTACAAGTCCACGGGTGGAAGATGTTCCCCCAATGTGTTCTATTTTTACCAACGTTAATGTTAAAATGCTTAATAGTGTGTATGTAGGTATGTATGACTATATGTATGTATATCTATATGTATGTATGTACTGTTTAATGTTCCATTCTTCATGGTTCCATTATTTACTGCATGACACATAATGTTGAAGTACTGCCTTCTGAGAGAATTATCTAGAGGAGCTAAATAATGTAACAGCAATGATATTTATTTCAAAAAAGCATGTTGTGTGTGTGTAATGTTACTATGGGTTCTTAGGCCATGACAGATGTGTGAAGACTTGGTGACAGCTTTGTGGGGTTTATTTTGGTCATTGTTATATGATGTTCAAAGTCATGTTGACAGTTTTGCTTACCACAGACATTCCCCACTGAGTTCATTGATACTCAAATAAACTTTATTGAAATATTACATCAGTAAAATATTGTCTTCTATCCAGATTATAAACCTATTGTCATAAAGGAATAATAAATAATTTTCCAAATTAAAATGATATAATTAAAATGATATATTTTTTTTTTTTTTTTTTGGAATGTGTTAGTTCATTCTTAGGAGTAAAGACTTGTTCATAACACTGTCTCAGATCTACAAGTGAATGTCAGAGAATTGTCTCAGTGGGCATAATTGGTTGTTTCTAAGCCTGGATGATTTGAGCTCAATTTCTGGGTAGCCAATATTACTCCTATAGAATTTTTCTAATATTTCTATACTTGGGCCTTTGTATATGCAAATTCACACACCAGTACATACATAAATAATTTTTAAACCTAAATAATGACCATTTTTTTCACTGGTCAAAAGACTCTTTTGGTTTCATGTCAAAAACTCATAAGTGGGATGTAAACAGATAGTAAAAGGCAATAAGTTGTCCTCTCACTGGAACATACATACTCAAACATTTTTCAATGTATAAAATTAAAGCAAAGGAGAAAACTCACTTATTGACAACATCAGAAATGATTTTGCAATTGTAAATAAATGTAGAATTTGAAGACTTATTACTGTTCATTAAAAGAAAAATGGTACCTTTGTACATCTTATTTTATCCTTTCATTCCTTGATTCAAGAATAGGTCATTAAAAATATCTTAGCTTTGCCTCAAAGGTGCATCCCTTTCATGCCTAGACCTGGGAGTCCATGGCAAGCTAATCTTTCTGAGACTGTGGTCAGCTTGGTCCACAGAGTGAGTTCTCTTTTGTGTTTGTTCATTCATTCATTTGTTTGTTTTTTTTTAGACAGAATTTCCTTGTGTAGCCTTGGTTGTCCTAGACTCACATTGTAGACCTGGCTAGCCTCAAATTCAGGTCTCTTCTTCCCTGAGTGCTGGGATTACAGGTATATGCCACCATGCCCAGATCCAAAGATTGAGTTCCAAAACAGGCATGGCTATGTGGAAATATCATGGATTTAAATGATCCCCAAAATGTACTCTGTATCTCAAACTATAGGTTTTTTTTTCCCACAGGGATAGTGTCCACAGAGCTGGGTCCTGGTACTGTTCCTGGTCCTGGTCCTCAGAGCCTAGCTCTTGGCCCAGCTGTGGCCCCAAAAATTCTGCGTGTCAAGCCCTGTTGGGCTTTTTTTCTGGGGCTCAATCTATCCCAGTAGACCCCCCTGGACACCAACTACACACCTGGCAGCATCTTCTATAGATGGATGCACATGCCCAACTCTCAGGAAACTCTCAACAAAAACAGGCTCCATACCCTTGGCTCATCAAAGACCACAGCCCAGGAATGGCTCCACCTACTGTGGGCAGATGATGGGGAGGTGCCATCTCTGAATACATCACTTAAGTTGAGTAAGCAACACCTTTTTAATAATAATAATATGAAACCAACAACAATAACACAAGAGTGAAAAACAGCAATTTTAAAATATACAAAATAAAGGGAATCTTTTCTCTAAGGGGAGCAGGCGCTGGGTGCAGCTCAGCCAATGATTGTACCAACTATATGTCTACCTCGGGGAGCGAGGACAGGGGATCGGGTGCCCCCAAGTGCACCACAGTAGAGAGAAACAGTAGCTCATCCACCAGGTCCACAAGGGCCTGTGTGTCCTCAGATACTAAAGCCAGAGGTTGCACTGGTCCAGCTTCTGGCAAGACTGGGGGTCCCACACCCATGGGATCCAAGAGCTCAGCTTCCTCTTGGGGCTTAGCATCTGACCCCGAACCCAGGCTCCGTTTCTCATGTGCCACCAAGGCTTCTTGCATGCGAAGCTCTGCAGTTGAGGCCCCAAGTAGCCCAGGATCTGAGCACAGAAAGGGGTGAGCCGTCATCTGGGATAGGGGAGCAGCCTGAAGGCACGCAGAATGGGGTGAGCTAACCCAAGATGGCCTCTCCATGCCAGGGAAGGCACAGTCCCCTCTCCTACCCGCAGGATGGTCAAGTTGACAGGCGTCCTCCTCTACTTAATTGGTCAGAGCTTCAGGACACTTCCCCTGTGGGACACGGGGCTGGAATCAGCTGCTGTCTCACCAGGCACCTTCCCGGGTCCTCCTCCTCCTTTTAATCCTCCTCCTCCTTATAGGGCTTTAGCTTATCCCAGGCTTATCCATTGCCTGGAGGATCTCCCCAGATTGGCAGTCCAACTTTGCAGTGGGCACGTGGATCCTGGCATAGTCCAGCAGTCGCCTCATGATGGCTAGGTCCGGGGCCCCAGAGAAGTTCTGGGGCAATTTCTGTAGCCACTGAGACAAGAACGAGAAGATGGCACTGTGGGTGAGAGCAGGGCAGAGGGACACGGTGTCGGAAGCCTGGCCTCTCTTCGGGGCTGAGGAGCGGGGAACATTGATATCCCCCAAGGTCCTTCCTTTCCTGTTCCTCCCTCTGCTGCTCAAAACCCAGATGTCCAGTGGGAGACCTCTGTCCTCCACCAGCTGTCAAGGTTGCGGGGACAGTCCCTAGGGCGAGAACCCCAAAGGCGAGGCTCCTGGCCATTACTGGTCCTCCACCCTGGCAGTCCCAAACGCCTTTCCCCGCTCACCTCCCCCTCAGCCTCAAGCCCACTCACATCGTTGTCTGCTTGTCCCCCTCACAGTCGGGCCTGAAGCATCTATACCTGTGACATTTCACAGGGGTGTCACCCCTAAAGCCCCGTGTCTCCAACCCACCGAGACATCCAGAAGGAACTATCAAAATCTTCCCAAGGAGGGGGTTGAGGGTGCTGGGGCCTCCATTCATCTCAAACACCACAGATGGGGTCCAGAATCCTTTAAACAAACAGGGAAAGGATGCTCAGGGTGTGAGAAAGGGTGGTGTGTGACACTCCCTGGGGAAAGGGAATGGCACCTGGTAGAGCCCCACCCTTGCCCCAATCGCCCATGCTCGGCCATATCATTTTAAAGGGCCAGGCCCGGGCCCAGGCTGCTGGGACTCAGTGGCCCCAGTTCTGTAAGGACACAAGCCCTGGGAAACAGCATGAGGAGGTCTGTTTGGATCCCTGGGGGAACCACTTGCCTGCCTTTTCAGAATCAATTCCAGAATCACCCCATTGGTCGCAAACTTTGGATAAAGGGCCAGAAAGAGCAGTGGGGAAAATAGGGGATCATCTGCTCCACGAAGTTCATGCCATCATTGCTGAGCAATGGGGATACCATGCAGGAAGGCTCTCTTCCTTTTGCTGAGAAAGGACCAGGGCAGGAGGGAGGCTTGAACTGTGCAAACCCGAGGGGCACCAACGACCCCTTTCCCTACACCAAAGCGGGCTTGAAAAGTGTTCCTCAGTGACCAAACAGGAACACTTGCCCAGGCCTCGACCTTGGTGGATGGGGGGTGGGAGTGGACCAGAAAGCTCCCCCACCACATGGCGGCCCTGATTATGTTGGTCTCCCGGTGGGGAACAGGCCAGAAACGTGACAGTGAGTGCAACACATGTCTCCAGCAGTGGCCCAGGCGACCACCGCTGGCTTCCAAGAGACCTAAGCCTTTGGAGGTCTGGAAGCAGAAGTACAGACTCCTCTCTCCAGCTCCTCTGGACCAGCTGGTCTGTCCAGGCAGCTGTTGCTGCTGCTGGCGTCTGGTTACCTGGCAACCAGGGTTCCGAGTTCCACCTGGAACAATGCTGAGGAAGCATGGTCACTTCCTGGAGTCACCTGCCCAAGCCTCCCCCTCATGGGCTCTCCCTGGGGGCCACCAGCCCTGCAGGCTCTGCAACAGTTCCAGAGAGAAATGATGGAGAAGTTGCCTCCCGTCACCACTAGAGGGCAAAGAGGCACATGAGAGGGTGCAAGGATGAAAATAACAGGAGCAGCAGAGAGGGATGGCTATCATCCCTCTTTAATCTTTATTGTTGTTATTATCATTATTATTATTATTATCATCATCATCATCATCATCATCATCATCATTATCATTCCTTTCTTCTTCCCTAGTATACTTCAAAAAATTCACCTTCTTTCATTTACCCTACTGAACTAAAATGTTCTCACCTCTCAGCCTTTGAATATGAATGTTCTTTATCCTTTCTGGGGTGTTAGGTACCTCTTGCTTTCCTTTAGGTTTCATAGTGGAATTTATGTGATGTATACATTTCTATGCATGGTCTATGGGTTTGTTTATGGTGGATTACCCCACAAGGCTGTAAGCTTATAGAGAAAGAGTGGTGTTTACATCAATCATTTCTGTGTGTTCAGGACTTAGCACAGTATTGGGTATCTAATTCACAGTACTATCTGTGGAAGGACAAATAACCTTTTAAACAGTAAATTCCTTTAACAAAGTCTTCATAATCTGATAGTAATACAGAATTCCCACCTAAAGGATGGAAGCATGTAGCATTTTATTTGTTAATGCCAGCCATTGTGCAATCTGTAATAAACTTCTCCTAAAGTCTTTTTATCTTGTTCTGTTACTGCTGTTACTAGGACAGCCTCCTCTATGCCTGTTGCCCTCTCTGTGTTCTCTTTCATTTATCCCATAACAAGTTACTTCCTTTAAGCTTTAATGAGCTTTAGCATCTGACTTTATTATACTCAAAGAGTATCTGTATTTGCCTGTTTTGTACAGAAGCTAGGAATACAGCTCAGAGGTAGAACATTTGCTTCACATATAGGAAATAAGTAAGGAGAAGGAAGGGGAAGAGAAAAAAGGAACAGGAGAAGCAAAGAATTGTTTTTCTTTATATAGATTCCCTGCCTTAAATACAGGGGTTAACAGTCTTCCTGTTTCTGACTTCCAAACAATATAGAAATTTCAGATACAGTAACAGTGCTACTCATTTGGTGTTAGTTTTTAACCCAGTCACTCTCCTGACATTCACTCTGCAAGTGTTTTATATGTCGTTGGTTTTATGTACATGTTCATTTTCTGGGAAGAATCTATATTTTCATTAGGTTTTACGAGACATCAGGTCCTCAGAAAATGTCCTGGGCTTTGCATCCTACCATACTTATCCCTAGGACACCATATCTGGAAAGCTGATTATGTCCTCTTTGTACATCATTTGATGTTATGATTTCAGGATGCATCTTGAACCTTGTTTTCAACAAAATGTTGTAAACATGCCTTAAGCTTAAGAGACATTTTGTGCCTCATGAAAAAAAAAAATCATCATAAAATGTCCTGTCTGAAAAGAGCATCTGAGTTCATTGTACAATGCACTCAGTAACTTTAATTTATTCACTAACATTATTAGTACTGTTTGTTGTTTTTCATTACTTTTCTAGAGATCCAAGCATGATGACCCTGCTGTAAGAGACTGTGCACACACTGTTAACTAAGAAAATAAAACCACACATTCAAAACAAGCAAAACCTCTAAATATTGATAAGAATTAGGTTTAGATTTATGGCCCAAAAATAATTCAGTTGAAATGTGAGGAAGACATTGAAACACCATTATTCAGCAAGCTTTTAGAGTATATACATGTGTGTGTGTGTGTGTGTGTGTGTGTGTGTGTGTGTGTGCAAATAAGATGAAAGGATGCATGCATAAACACAACTTAAAGAATTCTTAGGCACACACACAAAAGGTGGAACATCATTAAGCAGGATTTTTTCCTTTCAGTTTTCTTGGCAGGGAGATTTTGAATATGTTCCTTCCCTCCTCTCCCCTCCCCTTCATTTCCTTCCTTTCTCAGTGTGAATTTACAAACATTGTACTTGAATGGAGGCAATTCTATGAAAGCATTGCCCAAAGGCCCCCTGCTACCTCACTTCTAGACCTTGAATACAAAATGCATTCCAGCTATTTTTTTTTTCTTGCACTGATGATTTTTCTGGGGGGTGGGGGTAGAAACCCAGACATGGTGAATTCCTCATCTATCCCTCCCTCCCACCCTGGGGAGGGTGTCCTTTAGCACTTTGGGGAGCACACTGACAGAGGTTCCCCACCCATGCAAACCACAATCATACATGTGCTTTCTAAGATTTTTTAACAAAATTCTTCCAGTTGCCAGACTGAGACCTTGCCCACAAAAGAATTGGCGTGGTTCTCAAGCAACAATCTCATAAGTGCAGCCAGGTTATTAAGTCATGTGCCAAGGTGCTGAGGTGGATATTCTTGGCACATTGCCAGTAAACTGGCACAGACCCAGGAGATCAGTGGAGCTAAGACTTCTCCTTTTGGGTTCAGTCCACTTCCTAGTTGAAGTCACCTATGGCTCAAAAAGAAGTTTGAGGGATTAGGGATGTAGCTCAGTTGATAAGAAGTAGAGCAGAAGGATCGCAAATTCATGGTCATCTTATAGCTGTTTAGTTTCAGGCCAGGCTGTGCTACAGGGGATCATAACCAAATAATAATAATAGTAATAAACAGAATACATTTTGGCTAAGAGCATATTTGACGATTATTGTTCCAAGCCAGAGCTAACCTCAGGTCATCAACTTTCCTCAGAGAGGAAGCAAGGAGGCAACAAGGTTCAGCCCAACAGAAATTTCTGCACACATACCCCTCTCCAACCAAGCCCACCCAGCCTACCATGTGGAGATGTGTGCTCCCACTGGAGACCAGAGGTGTCCCAGCTTGTAATGCTGAGTGCATGGGGCAGTCAAAGTCACCATGGAGCACAACTGTTTGGTCAATGGCCCACTGAGACCATCACAAGCAAACAAAACCACAAAAGAACAACACAAGAAAAAATATACTGGGTACAATGCGTGCAAAGAGAATGGAAGAAGAAGAAAATACCAAAACTCAAAACAGTGGCCTGTCTCTCTATGGGCCCTCTATCCTGTTTCATTAGTGATGTCCTACCCTGAAATCAGGCTCCACCAAATTGCACCAGAGTTTGAAACGGTGACCTGCATTCAGCCAGACCAGGAATGGAGCAGCAACATATCTGTTGATCTCTACCAGACCAAAGGCCAAAGCACCAGGCAAACTCTGCCAGGCCAGAGACCACAGCAGCAGTAAATTTTTGCCAGATCGAAGGCCAGAGCAGTGGCCAAGCTCTGCCAGACCCGAAGCCAGAGTAGTAGCTAAGCTCTGTCAGACCAGAGACCAGAGAACATTGGCAGAGATGCCAAGCCTGGGGCTCCACATACTGTATCCATCCTTTGGCACCTCCTTGCCACTCTCACTGGAGCCTGTGGAGCATGGCTCAAGCTTCCCTGAAATGGGAAAGAATCAAGTCTAGAGGGATAGAAGCATTTTGTCCCATGTCCTCAATCAGTCCCAAAGACAAAAAAAAAAAAAAAAAAAAAAAAAAAAAAAAAAAAAAACTGGCAGCGACAGACAAAACAGTTAAAGCCAGAGAGCAGATTCCACCACTCTTGCAGTGGAAAAAATGAAAGTAGGCTATCAGTGAATCCCCTGATGCAGGAGCTACCTGCATTGTCCTTGTCCAAAGATCCAGAGATCACAGAAAACTGGGTACTCTACCACCCTTTACAGATAGGGGCACATTCATCCTCTCCGAGGTCTAGAGATCACAGAAAACTCGGTGCTTAACTCCCTTTACAGATGTGCCCTTTCTTTCCAGGCTTCATCTGGCCCACAGCTGTCCAGAGCATCAGCTCTAACCTTTCTGACCACATAGATTACATATTTTGCCTCAAGGTCCAAAAAAAAAAAAAAAAAAAAACAGACACAAACACAGACAGATACAGACACAGACAGAGACAGATACAGACAGAGTGCTCACTTATTGGCTGTTGTTCAGTTCCCTGTGCCAGGGGTGTTTGGGAGCCTTGAGGATCCAATATGAGACCCCACATGTTATGGCCAGGAGCTAGAACACATATGCAAGATCAAAGAGTTTTATGTGGGCTTAAGCTGGGTCTCTCCAACATCACCAACACAGTGGATCAGAGAGGAGAGCCCTGAGCAGCTGCATGGCATGGTTTTGACTGGGGTTTTAGGAAGGATCAGAAAGTTCTGGTTTAACAGTTACAGGATTGGGTGACATTAAGCAAGAGCAAGCTTTTTACAAAGTGATTAGCTAGCTAACATAACTAACATTGAGCGAGCTATCTCTTGGCCTCAGGAATGTTAGGTATTTTTTGTGTCATTGAATGTTCTACTTCAAGGTTGGTGGGCTGCTCAGAACAAACGCCCCACTTTGAGAAAAGATACCTTCCCATCCTTGTGGTTATCCTCAGGCTGTTCCTTGGGTATGGAATCTTATGATCTTGTTTTGGGAAATGGTGACCCATGGCCTAGTTCCTGCTGACCTTATGGTAGAGTCACTATTCTGTGACCTTTAGGTGACCTTTTTTAGGCCTAGTTTCTGGTGACATTTGGAGGTGTCAGGTAGGTTCTCTCAGTTCTAAAAGATACATTTTAATTATGTGGAGGTTGTAAATGGTATGTCCTGTGTCAGAGAGCACTCCAATATTAAGCTGTGATATAGAATAGTAGAATTGATGATGGAAAGGATTTACTATTGCTGAGAAAGTAGTGGTACCAGTTAGAATTTAGCTGAGGGAAGACTATCTGTAAAACACTCCACAGATAAGTAGTCTGCTAACCAGGCCTGTTAGAGATTAGGATCCTGGGATACACATGTTTGCTCACCAGGATTGTGTAGAAATGTGTCAGGGTTATGTCTTTTTAATTTGTAAATTTCCAATGTGAATTTATTAATTCATTAATGCAAATGAAAGCAGACCAGATTGGTGGGTGTACAATTTGGGTCAGGTATCTTGCTCCAGTAAATATTGAATTTCAAATTAAGGGACTGTCCTATGCCCATATGTACACTCCTCATTGACAAAGTTCTCTCAGTTCAAATTTGAGACACAGAGTATGGGCTTCAGCTGTCTCTGTCAGGTTACAGGTCTCAGCAGCTAATATTGTACACAGGGATAACATCAAACAGTATGTTTTTAATGGCTTTCCCTCTACAAGAGAATGGCCTGTGTTTTTCAAAGTCAGTATGCCTATGTGGTTTTTTTTTTTTTTTCAACTCTGAGTTTAAGAGCACTGGCTGCTCTTCCAGAGGTCAGGAGTTCAATTCCCACCAATCACATGGTGGCTTACAACATCTATAATGAGATCTGCTGCTCTTTTCTGGCATGCAAGTGTAGATGCATGCAGAACACCGTATCCATAATAAATAAATAAATAAATAAATAAATAAATAAATAAATAAATAAATAAGTCAGTTGTTGGTATTATTAAATTTTATTTTGTTAATGCATCATTGCTCTAGTCTCTTATTAGTTAATATTCTTTGATAATCCAGTCATTAAGAATTTCATTCCTTTTCCCCTAGTGCTTTGATATTTGTTTTTGTTAAAGCAATGTCTCCTGTAGATCAGCCTTTCACATGCTATGTAATTTACACTTTATTGGAACACTGAATGCTTGCCCCTACTGCCCAGTGCCTAGAACATAGTCCTGCAGCTCTTTTTAGGTGGGCCCTGACTAGTGAGTGTGAAGTAAAATAGAACAGTGAATTAATGTCCACTGAAGACCCTGAATTTTTAGAGGTGGGCAATTACAAATAAAGAGGGACCTGTGTAAGAATTGAGTTCACTGACCTACTTTGAAGCTGGTGTAGTCACAACACAGAAAGGGAGGGGGAGAAGGGAAGATGGCAATGAGTCAGGTAATCAATTTTAGACATTCAATAAAAGTGAAAACTGTACATTTGGGGGCAGTCATACACAAAGGGATGGTGAACTTGTTTCTGGAAAGTAAATTTCTATAGTTGCACGAGTTCAAACAACACAGAAGTTCTGGACAAATTGCTGTGGTAGTGACTAACAGGTATGTTTTCCCTCCCCCCATTTGAAAATGCACAACCTGAGAGAAAAGGTGTGAGTAATACTTGTGTGCTCTAGTATATACTTGAATTCCCTGAATAATATTGGACCATAAAGCCATTTTCAACTTTTAAATATAATTTTTGAGATTATAATGAAATTGTTTCAACCTTCTCATTCCTCTGTACTTTACATCTCAAATGCTGGGATGAATCGTTAAGGTGGCTACTTAACATTCAAAGCAGATGTGGCTGTCATGTTCTCCCTGCATCCCTCAGTCCTTACCTGTTACAAGTTATGGGTGTCAAACACAGATCTCTAGCCCAGGAGTTGAGCTGCCCTCCTCCATGCTTATGTATTCCAACTGTTTTGGTTACCTGGTCTTTTTCATTTATCATTTATCCTCCTGGCCCTTTGTTCTGGCTCTCCACTTCTCTCTCTCTCTCTTCTCACATAGCTCAGGGTCATGTCAACTCTAGACTGTCCCAGATTTCCCTGTGTCTGACTATGTTCTCTCATCTATCTATAATAAACTTTCTACTCCAACATATGGAGGAACAGCCACATCCTTTTTGTTTTATATCTCATTTTCATTGAGCTCCCATTAACTACTCCTTTCTTTCAAATTCATGGCCATTTGTTTCTTTATTGGTTGTTACTCTTTGGCTTTGACTGAAGTTTGGCTGATGGACTTCCCAACTATGAGGTAGAGATGAATTCACTGGACACTGAGTGTGTAACATAAATTACCTGTATCTTGGAAAATGAACAGGTGCCCTGGGAGAGTGGAAGATTGAATTTTAAATCATTTCAAGATGAGGGTGTTGCAGGATATTTGATCCCAGGGTGATCCCTTAGATTGTGAACTGTAAAAACCTGTGCTTTGTTTGGTATGGTTGAGCCCTAACACAAACCTTAAATCCAAGAATTTTCTGTTTATTCTAAAAAGGTGATTATGGGATGATTCTGTCAGCCCTGGAACATACCTTTAATTCAAAAGCTCTCTGTGCACAGGATGGAATAATGTTAACCCTTGGTCAAGAGGCAAAGCAAGAAACCAGCTGACAGGGATTAAAGAGTAAGTGGAACTTTCAGCTGAAATGTATTTAAGACAGAGTGTAAAAGTGGAAGGAGGTTTAGCTTGGTAGCTTTTGGGCTTTTGGCGCTTTGAGATAGAAAGCCTTTGGCCTTGGCTTCCTTTGGCCTATTCCCCCTGAGCTGTCATCTGAACTGGTGAGATTTTGGGGCTTTTTCCTCTTGGTGGTGAGGTGAGTACCAGGGTCTGATGGTGCTTTCTCTGCCTCCCTGCGCTAGCAGGTTTTAAAATTGAATAATTGGGATTTTCATTCTTTTATAACAACACTAGGCTATTAGCTAGTGTTGCCCTAACTGTTCCCAGAGGGGTTAGGGCAAAGTTAGAATGCCTCTGCTATCTGCATCATTTGATCTTTTGATCCACTGGTAGAGGAGCTACTACTCTCCTGAGATTCAGCTGTATTTTTCAAGCTAATTGGAGACTCTCCGTAGGCTTAGCAGTGAGGAGCAACAGTGGGTGGCAGTTTGTGAGTTTTTTTCTGGGATTTTCCTTTGATGTAGCTCAAAAGAGCTATGAGTGAGACCAGAGGCGATGTCATGCTGAGTATGGGGTCATTGTCCCCAGGCCAGGAAGAGCAGGCTGCAGAGCTATTACAGCCTGATCTGCTTTGAACGATATGGACTGTGGTTCAGATTGTGTTTCAGGCTGTGGTTCTGTTGGTCTCCATGTGGTGATCTCAGCAGAGACCCTTGGCCTCCAACCTGTCATGAGTGTTGGTTGTCCAGAGAAGTGAAAACTTTGCAGGCTGGGCAGTAGAAAGTTGTGGTGCTTATAATATCAATATCTATTGTGTACACTCAGGCATTGGTTTTGCAGTGGACAGATTGTAAAACTAAAGGTCTCATTTCTAGAAATGATGAATGTTGTATTCCACACATGGTTTTGTGTAACAAATTTTACAAATAGTTTTGAAACTGGAAGGAAAGAGTTGGTGGTGATCATCCTTCAGCAATAATTGATTATTTGTTTTTGATTTTTTTTTTTTTACCTTGCATCTACCACCAGGCACAATGGCATGCTTTAGAGAAATTCAATTCCAGGGTACAAAATGAATTTCTGAGATGCAGAATTTTGTCAGGTGTGCCTGGTTGTAGGTAAGTGGATAGGCAGATTCCACAACTTGTGGCATAATCCATGCATCAGGAAACATATTAAAATATTCTCCAACATTGTATTGTGTGTGAGTGTTGGCAAGGGCTGGGCTGTGCCTGAACCCACAAGGGGACACGGGGGACTGCAAGCCATAGCCCAGCTTTATGATCACCTCCATTTTCTAAGAGACTTCCAGAGCAAAAGGACTCTCTGTAAAGGAGGTTAGTAGTAGCTGGAGGGTCAGAAATATAACAGTTTAGGTATCACTTTGTTTTTGTCTTGTAGCAGTTGTGAAATCTGTGTTTATTTAATTTGTATTAATTAGAAAATCAAAGGTATCTCTGGTCCAGTGGACATTTTTCATGTTAGAGTTTACTTTCATCTTTTTATGTAAACTTGACTATATTTTAGGCTTATGTTTTTTGGCTTTTTCTCCCACCCCCTCATTCTTTCACAAACACTGTACACATTCTTAATTATTGAAGTTTGTGGTAAGTATAGAAGTCACATCATGCCAGAAGGTTATGAAATTCATGACAATAGAATCATCCCTTATTTTTCTGTTTTCCTCTGTTTCTTACCAGGTGGCTTTTCTGATATGAGATAGAGATTTTGGATTGTTCTTTAGCAATCACATAAAGACAATTTGCACTTATGTCTGTAGAAGGCAGAAGAGACAACATGAAGGTGAGTGATACCAGTTGGCCAGTTTACTCCTTCACTTTTGACATTTTCTTTTGGTGATCTGTCATTTTCTTCAGAAATTTCATGTGTCCAGTGGTCTCCATATTCTTTAGTTGGATGATTTTATTCTCCTGAAAAGATTAAATCAAAACCCTGCCCCATCCCTAATTCAGGGGTGAGGGTTGTACCTTTTAGGCATGTTATATCTTTTATAGGGCAAAATGTTTTTTTATTTAGAAAAAAAAATATAATATCTCAATTAAAATTAAAAAAATCTTTGAAAGTTTACAAATATACCTTAAAGTGTATTTATTTCTAGATAATAAAGGGCATTCACTTTGATTTTCAGCCTGCCTTTTATAAGCAGCTTTTAAATAAAATCACTGTAAATCCTATGTGCCTGCCTCTGCCTCCCAGGTGGTATGTAAAAGGCATATGTGCTCCCAAATGCTGGGATTAAGGCTGTGAACCACCAACACCCTGTCATTGTAACTCCTGAATTTAGAAAACAACTAATTAATAGAGAACTGCTTGTCTCTGCTGGGATTAAATGCATGGTCTATCACCACGCTGCTCAAATATTTATTCACTCCAAATTATTCCAACTCAAACAAGTTTATTCCTTTGAATTTATTTAAAACATTTTAAACCTCTTAACTGTTTTTAATATGAAAAAACAAAAGTATCCTTTTTATTTAAGAAGAAAACTTTAGTCTTTATTAAGTTAGTTTGGACTGAATGACCACACTGTCTGATGAACAGTTACCTCTGCTTATTCAGAGATCTCTACTATTCAAATCTAATCATTATCAATTTTGATAGAATCCACCTTTCTTTTCCTGTGGAAACATTCAGTTTTACCAGTGAAGACACAGTTCAGTAGTTTCTCACTGTCTACTCCTTTTAGTTTTGTTTACTTCTTTTTGTTCTAGAGTATTTAGGTGTGCTGTTAAGTTGCTACTAAGAGATCTTTCTGATTATTTTTTCTGAATGTAATTAGTGGTATGAACTGTCTTCTGGTCAACAATTCCATTGTGTACTATGATTTTGATATGTTGTGTATTCATTTCATTGACTTCTAGAAAGTCTTTAATTTCTTTCTTTATTTCAGTTTTGATCCATTTTTTTATTCAGTAGAGAGTTGTTCAATTTCTATGAGTTTGTAAAGTTTTCTATTGTTTTTGTTATTGGTGATGTGCTGCTTTAAACCTTTGTGGTCTGATAGGATGCAGGAGGTTATTGCAAGTTTCTTATATCTTTTGAGACTTCCACTGTTCAAATATATCATCAATTTTGGAGAACAATATATGAGTTGCTGAGAAGAGGGAACAATCTTTTGTGCTTGGGGTGGATGTTCTGTAAACATCATTTGGGTATATTTAGTTTTTTGATGTTAGTTAGCTGGAGCATTTCTCTGTTTAGTTTGGTCAGGGGACCTGTCCATTGGTGAGAGTGATATATTGAAGTCTTCCCCTATCAGTTTAATGAGGGCCAGGATGTGATGCAAGCTGCAGAAGGGTTTCTTTTATAACTTGGGTGCTCTTATGTTTGGGGCATAGATGTTAAGTATTATGAAATGTTATATTGCTGGATGTTTTATTTTAATATGTCATGTCTTTTGCCATCTTTTGATTAGTTTTTTTTGAAAACTGTTTTGTTAGATATTAAAATTGCTATACAAGCTTGATACTCTAGTCCATTTATTTGGAATATCTTTTTCAACCCTTTACCTTGAGATAATGTCTATCTTGATGTGAAGCTGTGTTTGATGTACTTAGAAGAAGGGTGGATTCTGTTTTATCATCCATTTTGTGAGCCTGTGTCTTTTTATTGGTGAATTTGGGTTGATGTTATTAAGAGATATCAATGAACAGTGATTGTTAATCTTGGTATTTTGGTGGTTTTGGTGTTTGAGGTGGTGGTGGTTTTAGCACCTTGTTGGGGCTGTATTTATAGATACATATTGTTTAAAATTGACCTTTTATGCAACATCTTATTTTCTCCATTTGCTGATTGAAAAGTTTCTGGGCATAGTTAGTAATTTGTCTTGGCTTCTGCAGTTTTTTAGAGTCAGAAGCACACTGTCTAAATCCTTCAACTTCTAGCATTTTTACTGAGAATACAGGATTAATTCCAATAGATCTGCCTTTTTTTTTTTTTGGTTTTTTTTTTTTGTTTTTTTTTGTCTGATTATTTGGTTGGTTTGTTTGTTTTATTTTTTTTTTTTTTGTTTAATTTTTTTTTCTGTTGCAGCTTTTAATATTCTTTCTTTGTTCTGTATATTTAGTGTTTTGATTATTCTCTGGTAAGAGGACTTTCTTTTCTGGTCCAGTGTCTTTGGTATTTTTGTATGCTTCTTGTGCCTTGATAGACATCTTTAGGTTAAGAAATTTTTTCTTGTATGATTTTGTTGAAAATGTCTTCTGGACCTTTGATCTCATCCTTCTTCTTCTAATCTGATTATCAGCATGTTGTGTGTTGTCATAATGTCCCAGAGTTCCTGGATGTTTCCTGAAAGTTTGTATATAGACAGGCTGGTTTTGAACTTCCAGCTCTAACTCCAGTCTAGTGTTGGGCCTAATAGGCCAACATTCCTGGCATCAACATCACCATCATTGGCTGCTTAGCATGGAATATATGGTTTTAGGTATTTATTTTGTTTTGTTTTGTATATGTAAGCATAGGCTATTGTGTTGATTTTCATCAACATCATGCATTTGAAATTTGGCAGGGAGTATATTTAATTTCTTAGGATGGCATTTAATGATGACACTAACACTATCTGAGCTTTCTGAGTCATTGAATTGTGGGTTTGTGACACTCTTCTTACCTATTTGGTTTTTTTTTATTTTATTTGTTTGTTTTATTCCCATTTAATTTATTTTTAATTTAAATTTGTTTTTTTTTTAATTTATTCTCTGACATGAACTCGAGTCTTTGATTACCTCCTCCTGAGTGTTGCAGTCTTGCAAAGCCACAGAGGAAGATGATGCAGCCATCCTTGATGAGACCTGATAAGCTAGAAGGGAAGGAATTCCTCCCCAATTAGGAGACTAGAGAAAGGGCATCGGGGCAGAAGAAGGAGGTTCGGTGGGCCTGGGAGGAGATGAGGGAGGGGGTTATGGCAAGGATACAAAGTGAACACATTGCCATAAATAAATTAATTAAATTAAAAAATAATTTATCCACTTAACATCCCAATTGTAATCTTCTCCCTTGAGTCTTCCTTGTCTCACCCTCCATTCCTCATTCCTCCTTATCCCACTTCCTATATCTCAGATACAGGGAACCTTCCTCTCCTACCATCTGAACCCAGCCTATCAAGTCTCACTACAACTTCCTGCATCCTCTTCCTCTGTGGCATAGCAATGCCCCCTCCACCAAGGGAAAATGATCAAATAGCAGACAACAGAGTATATGTCAAAGCCAGCAACTTCTCCCCTTACTATGGATCGACCATGGAGACTGAGCTGCCTATGAGCTACATCTGAGCAGGGGTCTGGTTCCTCTTCATGAATGATCTTTGGTGGGTCCATCAATCTCTGCAAGTCCCCATGGGCCCAGATTTGTTGTCCTTGTTGGTCTTCTTATGGAGGTACTGCCAGCTCTGGGTCTTTCTATCCTCCCACTCTTTCCTATGATTCCCTGTACTCTACCCAAAGTTTGGCTGTGAATCTTAGCATCTGTTTGAACCCTGCTGGGCAGAGTCTTTCAGAGGATATGTATGTTAGGCTCTCATCCTCTTCCCTCTCCTCAGTCACTTCTGATGTTGATTCTATTTGCACTTTTGAATAAGAATTGACCATCTTTCATAGGGACCTCCTTTTATTTAGCTCCTTTAGGTCTGTAGATTTTAGTATGTTTATCCAATATTATGGCCATTATCCATTTACAAATGAGTATATACCACCATGCATGTCTTTCTGGTTTTGAAATAACTCACTTAGGATGATCATTTCTAGTTCTGTCTACTTGCCTGAAAATTTTATAGTTTCCTTTTTTTTTTAAATACCTGAGGTGCATTCCATTCTGTAAATGTACCACAATTTCTGTTAAACAATGGTTTGGTTGAGAGATATGTAGTTTGTTTCCCTGTTATGGTATTATGAATAGAGATGCTATGAACACAGTTGAGCAAATATCTTTGTTGAATGGTGGAGCATCTTTTTGATATATGCCCAGGAATGGTAGAGCTGGGTCTTGAAGTAACACTATTTTAATTGTCTGAGAAAGCATCAGATTGATTTCTTTATAGTGGTTGTATAAGTTTGCACTCCCACCAGCAATGGAGGAGTGTTCCTCTTTCTCCACATTCTCACTAGCTTGCTGTCACTTTAGGTTTTGACCTTAATCATGATGGGTTTAAGATGGAATGTCATTTTTGATTTCCCATGATTACTACAGATATTGAGCATTTAATGTCTTTCACCATTTGCTATTTCTCTGTGGAGAAATCTCTGTTTAGTTCTGTACCACAGTTTTAAATTGGATTATTTGGATTATTGGAGTTTAATTTCTTCAGCACTTTATATATATTGTTTATTATTTATAGAGCTTTTATAGTTGTATGTAGAGTTGGTGAAGATCTTTTGCCAGACTGTAGGCTGTCATTTTGTTTTGTTGACAGAGTTCTTTGCTTCATAGAAGACTTTTGTTTATTGAGATCCTATTTATTAATTGTTGATTTTAGAGCCAGTATTCTTGGTGTTCTGTTGAGGAATTTATCATCTATGCCAATGAGATCAAGACTCTTTCCCACTTTTTCTTCTAACAGATTTAGTGTATCTGGTTTTATGTTGAGGTCTTTGAACAACTTGGACAGTAGTTTGATGTGGGGTGATAAATATGGATCTATTTTTATTTTTCCACATGTAGACTTCCAGTTAGACCAGCACCATTTGTTGAAGATGCTGTCCTGTTTCCATTGCATGGTTTTGGCTTCTTTGTCAAAAAATCAAATGTCCATAGGTGTGTGGGTTTATTTATGGGTCTTCACTTCCATTCATCCACCATTCTGTTTTTATTCCAGTACTGTGCAGTTTTTTATTACTATTGATTTATAGTAGAGCTTGAGATCAGGGATGGTGATACATACTGAAGATCTGCTATAGTACAGGACTGTTTTAGCTATTCTGGCTTTTTTATTTTTCCATATGAAGCTGAGAATTTTTTTTTCAAATTCCTTAAGGAATTGTTTTGATATTTTGATGGGAATATCATTTAATCTATAGATTGTTTTTGGTATGATAGCAATTTTTACTATGTTGATCCTTCTGACCCATCAGCATGAGAGATATTTCTATCTTCTGGTATCTTTTTCAATTTCTTTCTTCAGAGGCTTAAAGTTGTTTGTTTGTTTGTTTGTTTGTTTTTTCATGCAGGCTTTTCACTTGCTTGTTCAGGATAACTCCAAGGTACATTATGTTTTTTTTTCCTGCCTATTGTGAAGGGTGTTGTTCTCCTAATTCTTTCTCAGTCCATTTGTCTTTTGCATACAGGAGTGGTACTGATTTTTTTTTTTAGTTAACTTTATATCCAACCACTTTGATAAAGTTTTTTTTCAACTGTAGGAGTTCCCTACAGCAGAATATTTGGGGTCACTTTTATATACTGTCATATATGTGAATATAAATACTTTGACTTCTTCCTTATCAATTTGTATCCCCTTGATCTCCTTTAGTTGTCTTATTGCCCTAGATAGGACTTTGAGTACTGTACTGAAGAGATTTGGAGCGAGTGTGTGGCCTTGTCTTGTCAATGAGTTCAGTGGAATTGATTTAACTTTCTTTCCATTTAGTTTGATGTTAGCTATAGGATTGCTGTATATTGTCTTTACTATTTTTAGATCTGTGCCTCTGTCCCCAGTCTCTCCAAGACTTTAAACAAGAATAACTGTTGGATATTGTCAAATGTTTTTTTAGCATCTAAGGAAATGATCCTGTTTTTTTTTTTTTTTTTTTTTGTTTATATGATGGGTTAAGAGTCCCTATATTGAACTATCCCTGCATGCCTGGGATGAAGCCTACCTCTTCATGGTGGATGATATCTTTGATATGTTCTTGGATTTGGTTTATGATTATTTTATTGAGTATTTTTGCATCATTGTTCATAAAAGAGATTGGTCTGAAGTTCTCTTTCTTTTGGGGGTCTTTGAGGATTTATCAAGGTGACTGTGGTCTTACAAAAGAAGTTTGGTCATGTTGTGTGCATTTCTATTTTGTGGCATAATTTGAAGAATATCGATATTGACTCTTCATTGACGGTCTTGTAGAATTCTGCTCTGAAATCATCTCACTCTTGGCTTTTTTTGGTTGCAAATATTTAGATGGCTGCTTCTATTCCCTTCTTTAGGCAGTAAAAGACTATTTAATATCTTTACCTGATTTTGATTCAATTTTGGTAAGTGGAATCTAACAAGACTATTGTATATTTTATTTAGATTTTTAAATTTTGTGGCATATAGGTTTTTGACATAAGATCTAATGGTTCTTTGAATTTTCTCAGTATCTGTTATCTCTCTCTCTCTCTTCCTTTCAGACTGTTGATTTGGATTGTCTTTCGTCCATTTACTTAGTGTGACTAAGAGTTTGTCTATGTATTTGATTTTCTCAAAGAACTAGCTCTTGATTTTGTTGATTCTTTGAATTATTCTCTTTGTTTCTAATTTATTGATTTCAGCCCTGAGTTTGGTCAGTCCTAGTAGTTTACTCCTGTTGAGTGTGTCTGCTTCTTTTTTCTAGGGCTTTCAACTGTGCCATTCAGTTGCTTGTATGGGATGTCTCCAATAGCTTATGAAGGCCTTTAATGCTATTAAAACTCCTCTTAGGACTGCTTTCATTGCAGTTTGGGTATGAGGTTCCTTCATTTTCATTGAATTGTAGGAAGTTCTTTCTTTATTTCTTCCCTGACCTAGATTTCATTGAGTAGGGAGTTGTTCAGTTCCCACTTGTGTGTAGGCTTTTTGTTATTTCTGTTATTGTTGAGGTCCATCTTTAGTCCATCATGGTCTGATAGGATACAAGATATTATTTCAATCTTATTGTATCTGTTGAGACCTGGTTTGTGACCTATTGTATGTTCAGTTTTGGAGAAGGGTCCATGAGGTGCTGAAAGAAGATAGATTCTTTTCTGTTTGGGTTAAAAAATTCTCTAGATATCTGTTAGGTTCATTTGATTCATGACATACATTTGTGTCATTTTCTCTCAGTTTAAGTCCTTTTCCATTGCTCTGTCCCTTGATAGTGACATGTTGACCTCTCCCACTATTAATGTACCAGTGATTGATATGTTCTTTAAGTTTTATTAATGTTTCTTTTACAAATGTGGGTGTCCTTGTATTTGGGGCATTGTTGCTCAGAATACAGATGCCATCTTGGTGGAATTTTCCATTGATGAGTATGAAGTATCCTTCCTCATTTTTATTTATTTATTTATCTATTTATTTATTTATTTATTTTTATTTAGGAGCAATAACTAATATCAGGCAATATTTTTAAAGTTTGAAAGTATGTAAAACAGCATAGTTTTTAAAAAATCTTTCAACATTTTATTGTGTTCTTTTAAAATTTTTATTAATAACAGTTTATTCACTTTGTATCCCCTCTGTACCTCCCTCCTTCCACCCCTTCCAATCCCACCCTCCATCTTTCCCACCCCTGACCCTTTCTAGTTCACTGATAAGGAGGGTCCTCCTCCCTTCACTCTGATCCTAGTCTATCAGGTCTCATTAGGAGGGGCTGCATTGTCTTCTTCTGTGGCCTGGCAAGGCTGATTCCCCCTCAATGTGAGGTGATAAAAGAGCAGGCCAATGAGTTCCTGTCAGAGACAGTCCCTGTACCCATTACTATGAAGCCCACATAGATACTGAACTTCCATAGGCTACCTTTTGTGTAGGGGTTTCAGGCCATCTCCATGAGTGGTCCTTGGCTGGCGTATCAGTTTCAAAAAAGACTCCTGTGCCCATAATTTTTGGAACTGTTACTGTCCTTGTGGAGCTCCTGTCCAGGTTTACTATCTCCCAGTTCTTCCATAAGATTCCCTGCACTCTGCCAAAAGTTTGGCTATGAGTCTCAGCATCTGCCTTGACACCCTGCAGGGTAGGTCCTTTCAAAGGCCCTCTTTGGTAGGCTCCTGTCCTGTCCCTGTATTCTCCCTCATCTGATGTCCATCCTCTTTGCCTTTCTGCATGGGGTTTGAGCATCTTAGCCAGCATACAACTTCCTGATTAACTTCCTTAGGTGTACAGATTTTAGTATTTTTATCCTATATTTCATATCCTATATCCAGTTATGAGTGAGTATATACCCTGAGAGTCTTTCTGCTTCTGGGATACCTCACTCAGGATGATCTTTTCCACTTCCCACCATTTACCTGCAAATTTCATGTTTTCCTTGTTTTTTATTGCTGAGTAATATTCCATCATATAGCTATACCACAATTTCTGTATCCATTCCTCAACTGAGGGCCAACTGTGCTGTTTCTGGCTTCCGCTATTACAAATAAAGCTATTACAAACTTAGTTGAGCAGATGTCCTTGTTGTATACTTGAGCGCCTTTTGGATATATGCTTAGGAGTGGTATAGCTGGATCTTGAGGAGGTGCTATTCCTACTTGTCTGAGAAAGTATGCCAGGTTGATTTGTAAAGTGGTTGTATAAGTTTACATTCCCTCCAGCAATGAAGGAGGGTTCCTTTTTCTCCAAATCCTATCCAACATGAGTTGTCACTTGAGTTATTTGTCTTAGTCATTTTGATGGGTGTTAGGTGAAATCTCAGGGTGGTTTTGATTTGCATTTCCCTGATGACTAAGAATGTTGAACATTTCTTTAAGTGTTTCTCTGCCATTCTACATTCCTCTATTTTGTCTATTTTTCTGTTTAGCTCTGTACCCCATTTTTAAATTTGGGGTACTTAATTTGTTGGTGTTTAACTTCTTGAAATCTTTATAAATACTGGATATTAACCTTCTGTCAGATATAGGGTTGGTGAAGATCCTTTCCCAATCTGCAGGCAGTCATTTTGTTTTGACAACAGTTTACTTTGACTTATAGAAGTTTTTCAGTTTCATGAGGTCCCATTCATTGATTGTTGCTCTTAGAGCCTGTACTGTTGAAGTTCTGTTCAGGAAGTTGTCCCCTGTTCCAATGACTTCAAGGCTCTTCCTCACTTTTTCTTCTAACAGGGTTAGTATGTCTGGTTTTATACTGAGGTCTTTGATCCACCTGAAATTTAGTTTTATGCAGAGAGATAAATATGGATCTATTTGCATTTTCCTACATGTAGACATCCAGTTATACCAGCAGCTTATGTTGAAGATGCTATCTTTTTTCCATTGTATGGTTTTGGCATCTTTGTCAAAAATCAGGAGTCCATAGTGTGTGGGTGTATTTCTAGGACTTCTATCCGATTCCATAGATCCACTAGTTGGTGTCTATGCAAGTACCATGCAGTTCTTATTACTGTTGCTCTATAGTACACCTTGAGATCAGGGATGGAGATACTGCCAGAAGATCTTTTATTGTAGAGGATTGTTTTAGCAATTCTGGGTTTCTTGTTATTCCATATGAAGTTGGGAATTTCTCTTTCAAGGTCTGTAAAGAATTGTGTTGGTAATTTGATGGGAATTACATTAAATCTGTAGATTGCGTTTGGTAAGAGAACCATTTTTACTATGTTAATCCTGCCAAGCCATAAGCATGAGAGATCTTTCCATCTTCTGATATCTTCCTCTATTTCTTTCTTTGGAGACTTGAAATTTTTTCATACAAGTCTTTGACTTGCTTGGTTAGGGTCACACCAAGGTACTTTATGTCCTTTTTGACTATTGTGAAGGGTGTTGTTTCCCTAATTTCTTTCTCAGCCCTTTTGTCTTTTGTATACCGGAGGGCTACTTATTTTTTGAGTTGATTTTGTATCCAGGCACATTGCTGAAAGTGTCAGCTTTAGGGTTTCCCTGGAAGAATTTTTAGGGTCACTTAGCTATACTATCATATCATCTGCAAATAGGGATACTTTGACTTCTTCCTTTTCCATTTGTATCCCCTTGATCTTCTTTAACTGTCTTATTACTCTAGAAAGGACATCGAGAACTATGTTGAAGAAATATGGAGGGAGGGGGCAGCCTTGCCTTGTCACTGAATTCAGTGGGATTGCTTTATGTTTCTCTCCATTTAGCTTGATGTTGGCTATAGGATTGCTGTATATCGCCTTTAGTATGTTTAGGTATGTGCCCTGTATCCCTGATGTCTCCAGTACTTTAAACATGAATGGATGCTGGATTTTTTTTTCAAATGCTTTTTCAGCAACTAAAGAGATTATAATGTGTTTATTTGTCTTTCAATTTGTTAATATGGTGGATCATTTCGATGGATTTTTGCATATTGAACCACCCCTGCATACCTGGCCTGAAGCCTACTTGGTTGTAGTGGATGATATCTTTGATGTGTTTTTGTATTGGGTTTGCAAAGTATTTTGTTCAGTATTTTTGCATCAATGTTCATAAGGGATATTGGCCTGAAATGGTCTTTATGCTGGGGTATCCAGGGCTGCTTGCCCCTGAATAACTAGGTTCTGGAGATGCCATATTGCTTTGTCTTTTGTTGATTGAGCTTTTACACTGGCCTCTACCCATTGGGATATCTTAGGTGTTGGGTGTTAGTTTCTGGTACTTCCTGGAATCCTGTGGTGGGTCGAATCCCCTTGGCAGGAAGATGATTTTTCCCAAAGGAGCTCTCCTCCATTTTTTAGGTATGGTCACTGAATGGCAGGTGTTTTTCAGGAATTGCCACAGCTCATCTCAGTCGTACAGACCAGAGTACTAATTGTTGCCTTTGTTAGTAAAGGGGGCTATCCTCTTATCCAGAGAAGTCCTGGAGACAGCTGCCCTGCTGCTTGGTTTCTTGCTGTAAATTTAGTGAGCTGCAGCTGTAATCTGGGTGCCTTGTGGGTTGGTCAGTTTAGTTAGGGAAAACTGATTGTCCTTTGGAGCAGTATCTGGGGGTTGATCTCAGGGAACCCAGGCTTCTGTAGGTCTGAGTTTAGAGCTCTATGCCCCAGTACCCAGGTGGTAATCAGTGGCAGGTGAGCACCACTCTCATGTGTAGAGCAGTAGGCTATAGTATGGAGCCTGTGGATAACCAGAAACTTTTCTGGAGCTAGGTGTCCTGAGGTAGGGCCAGATATTTCCCCCACCTTTGGGTTTTCTCCCAATAGGAAGACTCAGTCTGTGGTGCTTGACGTGGTGTGTAGAATGCATAGGCACTTGCCAATGATGGATCCAAGCTGGTGACTGGGAAAGAAGCTGAGAACTTTTCCAAGAATGTTCCTGTGTATGGTGGATGTAGTGTGTGTGTGGGGAGTTGGCTGAGTTCTCTAAGCTGGGACCTGCTGTTTCCCTGCCTGTGGGGTTTTTTCCAGACAGGGAAACCCAGCTTCTAGTGTCCTGGAGCACACAGTTCTGTGATGGAGAGTAGGGCATGCAGGGCTAGCAGCTGGATGCGCACTCAGGCCTGACAGCTGTGCACCCACAGGTCTGCAGGACCTTTCCAGGGATAGACTGGGTGACCTGAGGTCAGTCCTGCTTTCTTCTTCCCTGTTTCTTTTCTAGACTGGGGCTCCCAGTCTCTGGTGCTCTGGAGAACATAATTTAGTCTGGAAAGGTTACCAGGACACAAAGGTGTATCCTGCGACCCAGGATATCTTCCAAGTTCTCGCTGAGTGACCTGAGAGTGGACCTGACTGACTCCCACACCGTGGAGTTGCCTCTCACCTGGGAAAAAGGATCTTTGTTGTTTTAGGGCCCAGAGTTCAGTCTTTTAGTTGCTGTACCAGCATTGCTGTCCTACTCCTCAGACCCAATGTCCTCCTGGCACTGCCATCTTGGATTCACCCCTTCCTCATCCCTTTCAAATAATTTTGGTTGAAAGTCTATTTTATTAGATATTAGAATAGCTACTCCTGCTTGCTTCTTGGGTCCATTTGCTTGAAAACCTTATTCCTGCTGCAACATCCCAGGAAATTTCCCAGAGATTAGCTGGGTGCTCTGAGGTTGGACCTATTGTTTCCCTCACCATTGGTTATCTTCTTACATTTGAAACACAGTCAGTTGGGACCCACAGATCCAACTATTGGACGCCATGCAGTCATTGCTACCCAGCTTATCAGACACAGTATGCAATCAGCCCAACCATCTGGGATCTATTTTTAATTTTTACTGAATATGAGTATTTTGATTGTATGCATGAATACGCAACTCTTGTGTGCCTAATCCTCACAGTAGTCTGAAGATGTCTTCAGAACTCATGAACTTATAGCAATTGATAGTAGTGGGTCCCAGGTAATCACTGACAATTGAGCCCAGTTATTTGAAAGAGCAGCAAGAACTCCTCACTGCTGAGCCATCTCTCCTGTTTTATGTTGCCTATTTATGATCAGCATTTACACTGCTAATACTTTGTCTTCTATTTTTACCTGTTTAATCATGCATTCCCTTTTAGTAAGATATCATTGAAGTTACAGTTTAAGCTGGGGCAGTGCAGATTTCTGGAAAATAAATATACAACAGGAGTGAATGTATAATTCCTTGTAGAAGCTTCAATAAAGACCTCTGAGTTCTGTCAATATTTTGTGTTTGTTTGATTGACTTTTAGGGGAGGCTCTCTCTTAATATATAGGCCTGGCTATCCTAGAACTCTTTGAATAGATAATGTTGACATCCAGATCAATAAGATACACCTGCATCTGCCTCCTTAGTGATCGAATTGAAGGCATGACAGAATACACCCAGCTTGTCCACCATTTTTGTAGTTAGTAACTCTTAATAAATTTCTCTGATCTGTACTTAGTATTGTTCATCTGTTAATTTCTCTCTCTGTGTGTCTCTGTCTCTATGTCTCTGTCTTTCTATTTCACACTCTTCTCTCTGTTTGTCTTTGTCCACATTAATTGCCATGTGTATTCCAAAGCTATATCCTCTTCAAAAAGTTCAGATATGATACAGTTAAAACTTGTTATTCTGTTTTCTTCTAAAATGACTTAGTGATAACATTAACATTTCTTTTTTAATAGAAAAGTTTTAATCTTTATTTTTAATCTATAGACTACATTATTTAGTAAGGAAGATATACAAAACAATGATCAAAGAAAAATCATGTGTTCTATTCCTTTTCTTTTGTCTGGTCACTCAGAAATATGATGTTATTGGCTATGATTGTTGTTGCTTGCCACGCACATTATTTTTATCCATGTATTCGCTGTAGTCCACTTTCCCTTCCACAAATATATGAGCCCCCCTCTTCACATACTGATATGCCACATCCTTGAGCCCTGGTCAAAACATAATATTCAGTACCATGTTGTCTTTTGACTGATGTTACCCATCTGTTCAGTGTCCCCTGATCAACACATCTCATTTGTTGCTATATAAAATATCAAGACTGTGTTTTGTCCTTCCACTTGTATCATGACAGGGTCCTGACTTACTCACCCAAGTAACTGAAGATGATTCATAGATTGCTCAAGAACCCAACTAATGGCTACTTTATATTCATGTCTTACAAACTGATGAAACACAGGTTTTGAAGCACGCCTTTGTTTTTTTTTTTTCAATCTAACCTTTAGGCTTTTTCATCTCCCCTACTTCACATCACACACAGCACCCAACTGTATAACATTCGCACTTCTGTGTCAGAAAATAAATTGAAGAAGCAGTAGAATTATATGATTATATTGACAATGAAGTATAAATTATATTGTTGCCACTGTTTCTGTTGTACAAATGTATGGCATATTTTAGAATTCGGTGACCTTCAATGATGTGCATGTGAAATTCAGCCAAGAAGAGTGGGCCTTGCTGGAACCTTCCCAGAAGCAACTCTACAAAGATGTGATGATAGAGACCTGTGAAAACCTCACTGCTATAGGTAAGACTGCAATTTTTCTTTCACTTTTAAAATAAAGAGACAACTTTTACTTTGTTATTGATCCTCTTCTGTAATTCCAATTGAGAATGAGGAGGAATGAGGTAAATAAATCAGGCATGGTTCTAAAGAATCATGAAGATAGTGATTTAAGTTTTGCCTTAATAATAACATGATATTTCCAATAATATATATTTTCTGGTACTATATTTTAGGCTACAATTGGGATGACCATATTATTGAAGAACATTTTCATAGTTCTACAAGTAATGAAAGGTAACTTTATGTGAATGTTGATACAGATATAAATCTTAAATTTTAATGTGTCCTGTAAGTTTGATGTTTTTTGTTTTTTTGTTTATTGGCTGCTTTTTATTTTTTGTTTTTGAAATAGATTTTTTTTTCTGGGTATCTGTGACTTTCTTAGAGTTGCTTGTTAGACCAGCCTGACCTCAAAATCACACAGATCTGCCTGATTCTGCCTCCACAAGTGCTGGAGTTGAAGGCATGTACCAGCACACATGTCTGTGTCCTGTAAGTTTTAAAGAAAAGCAACAGTGTAAAAACAGCACTGCTTTAAGTGTATTGATGATCATTAAAATCTCATAATTCCATGTACTTCAATGTCAGGTATCTGATTTGTGTTTACAAGGCACTCCCCTAAGATAGAAGAAAATAAAATAATATTGTAACAAAAATACCATTTGAATCATATGGACATTACAGCTACTGACTTGAACTGCCAATCTGTTTAGTCTCATTCTATCTACTCAGATATTGTAAGAGGTGTACACACTGAATTGGTAATCAGTATGTGTTCAAAACCTTCTAATAAGCAAAAATTACATAGTAGGACCAGTGTCACTAATTTTCGTGCAGTAACATTGTAAAGTTTAGTGAAAGGAGCAGTTTATGAGAATCAAGAATATTGTTGTGGAGAAACCTTAATCCCTATATGACATGTCTATGATGAACAAAAACAAACTGTGTTAATTCAATGTGAGAATCTTTATTATTTTTGTAAATCAAACTGGTATATCATATGTCAAAATGATTCTAAGACACATGAGCATAGGGTTATTGAAAGAAGCAGTGTCCCTGTCTTTCTCCAAGAACAATTGATTTGGTAGTAGTCCCCACTGTGAGTAAATTTTCTGAATGTGATTAATGGTTACTGTTAATTGGTTTTGCAACTTCACCGAGAATTCATCAGCAAACTCATATTGCTAAAAATACCCATGAATACTAGGAATTTGGAAATTCTGCTTGTCTTGGCTCACTTTGTAAATGAAGTATCATTCATACAGTACAAATATTTGTGAATAGGATTGCTGTGGTAAAACTCTGAATTCTTACAATACTCTTCATATATAGGAGAAACCTCTTATAGAAAATGATGCTATAAAAGTGATCCACATAACAAATGCTCTTACCATCACAGGGATCTTCAAAAATACCCATAATGAAGGGGAATACCGTGAATGTGAATAAAGTGAAAAAACTTTAAAATTTGATTCTTCTTTACAATTAGACCAAATTATGAAATTAATTCATATAGATAAATATATTTATTAGTGTAATGAAATGACTGTGGTAAAACTTTCACATGTGCCAATTTTCTTTGCAGGCATGAAAGCAGTCATACTGGAGAGAAACCCATTAAATGCACTCTATGTGGTAAAGCCTTCCCCTATATCACTGTTCTCCTATGGCATAAAAGAACACACACTGGAGAGAAGCCTTACAAATGTAATCAATGTTGTAAAGCCTTTGCAAAAAGCAGTCAGCTCATACGGCATAAAAGAACACATACTGGAGAGAAATCTTATGAATGTAACCAGTGTGGTAAAGCCTTTGCACAAAACAGTCATCTCATAAGGCATAAAAGAACACACACTGGAAACCAGAAACTGGAGAGAATGAATGTAACCAGTGTGATAAAGCCTTTGCACAAAACAGTCATCTCATACAACATAAAAGAACACACACTGGAGAGAAACCTTATGAATGTAACCAGTGTGATAAAGCCTTTGCACGAAACAGTACTCTCTTAAGCCATAAAAGAACACACACTGGAGAGAAACCTTATGAATGTAACCAGTGTGGTAAAACCTTTGCAGAAAACAGTACTCTCTTAAGCCATAAAAGAACACACACTGGAGAGAAACCTTATGAATGTAACCAGTGTGATAAAGCCTTTGCACGAAACAGTCATCTCATACAACATAAAAGAACACACACTGGAGAGAAACCTTGTGAATGTAACCATTGTGGTAAAACCTTTAGAGAAAACAGTACTCTCGTAAGCCATAAAAGAACACACACTGGAGAGAAACCTTATGAATGTAATCAGTGTGGTAAAGCCTTTGCACGAAACAGTCATCTCATAAGACATAAAAGAACACATACTGGAAAGAAACCTTATGAATATTCCCTAACGTGATAAAGCCTTTGCACAGCAGAGTAGTCTCCAAAAACAGGAAAAGACACACAGTGGAGAGAAGCCTGGTGAGGGTAATTAGTGTGATAAATCCTTTGCATGTAACAATCATCTCCTAAGACAACAATACATTCTGGAGGGAAACCATATGAATATAACTATGTGGCAAAGCCTTTGCACATAACATCTCCTAATACATAAAATAACACATACTGGAAAGATGTCTGATTGTAACCAATGTGAAAAAAAACTTTTGGACTTCAGAATAATGTCCACACTCATGAAAGAAATCCTAATGGACAGAAAGCCTGTGAGTGTTTTTAACATGGTGAAACCATTCCACATTTGTATAATCTTCATCATCATGAAAGGATTCATAATAGAGGAAAAACTTATGAATGTGTTAAAATGGTGAGGCCTTGCACAAATCAAGAGTCATCATCAACATAAAAGTATCCTTACTGGAGAGGGATTCTGTGAGTATAAGCAAGGTGGAAAGGCCGTTGTGTACTTTGGTCCACTGAGATGCAACAGAACTGTAAAACTTGCTCAATGGAAATGATCTCCCTTTTATGAAAGGGAAAGGGGATAGGGGCAACAGGAATGGAGGGTAGTCATGAGCAGAGAAGGGATGGTGATTATTATTGGAATTTAAAGTAAATAAACTTATTTTTAAAAAGAATACAATGAATGGTGAATATCAATTACATGCAACAGTATTATATAATGTGTTTACGGAAGACTTATTGATAATCCTGATTCTCAACATTCACTATTTTCAATTGCCTCACTTTACACAAGAAACTTTTAGTCCAGTGGATGAATATGTAGGGAATGGTGAACTAACACCAGCCAGGAAGTTCTCTGAGAGTAACACAGCAGTGGTAGCCTGTAGAAGTTTCTTTGTGTACACATACCTATTGTTCCAGGGGTACTATTGAAAACCATCACAACCCACCTCAAATTTGAGATGAGGGAGGAGGCTTTCTTTTCCATGTATGAACTCTGCTTCTGGAGTAGATGAGTTACCATTTCAAGGGTGAGTTTTCTCTGCCTGACTTCATCTGGAGAGTGTCTTTAGACATAGACACCACCAATCAAATTTGATAGATGGCCTTTGACACAGATCACTGATAATTCTCCCTCCCTTGTGTCCTTGTTATTATTCATCCTATAATAGGAATGTGCTGTTTAATGCAAATCAAGCATCCTTGAATTGCCTAGCATTAAACAATTATCTACACTATGCTTGGAGCATCCCAGGCACTCCCAAGGGATATAAGCCTCTGTTTTCTGTTTTCTGGAATTAAAGTTGAACCTTCTTTCTAAGGTGGTTCCCAGAGTGGCTGACCACAGTTATGCTTGCGGGCTTTCCAAGCTTCATCCTAATCATCTTCTGCCCCTTATGCCTTCCTGGGCTGATGGGAAACTACCCTCCAGGTAGCAAGAGAATCACATTCTCTGAAATGCCTGTTATAAAATGTTTCAGACATCATAGCATTTCAAAGATCACATGTTTCTGGATGTGAGATGGTCAATCAACACTGTCTTGGAGTAGGACTCTTTAAAATGAATTATACTTAGTGTTTTATTCACGGTAAGGTTGCAGGCAATCTTCATGGTTTGAAATCTTCTGAGGTGAGTACAGTGGCCCATGGAAAAGAAATAAGAGCAGAAATTTTATTTCTCTGTTTTTAATAGCTGAGTACTGTTCTCATAACATATGGGTGCATGGCAGAGGAGAGAAACTCCCCTTTTGAGTGGTCTCGGGAGAGGGGATGGAGGAAGATGGAGGGAGGTGGGACCAGTAGGAGTTGAGGGAGTGATCTTCAATCAGCATATATGATGAATAAATTGTGAAAATAAAAACAATTAAAATAAAATATAGTAAAACAAAACAAAAAGCAAAATTTGAAATAAAATATAGTAAGAAAAACAAAACAAAAAAGCAAAAAAATGAGTCTGGTTTGGGGTAACCGCCTCCTCAAAGAGAAGAAAGAATATATATAGAAAGAAAAGAAAACAGAATCTTTGTCTTTGTCACCTTTCTTCCCTGTGGCTCACTTGAAGATCATTATCCAATGGAGACCATGCTTCTCTCTCTGAAGTTTATGTTACCACAGAAGTAGGATTCAAACCTGGAACTAATGGCATTTCCTGAGGACTTTGTGCTCTTATGTAGTACATCCCTTCTTGTTGCCCTTATGATGTCCACATACCTTATAACATGACTTGTATGAAAAC